>CAUYQU010007603.1:0-19903 GCA_963574635.1 Cheracebus regulus | reverse complement strand
GCATCAGCCATTGCTGAGGCTCACGTAGGTGGTTTTAGCATCATCAGTGTAAACAGAGTTGCAGGGAAGTTCAAACTGGGTGGAGCCCATGGCAGCTCAGCAAGGCCTCTGCAGGCAGACTGTGTCACTAGACTCCCTCCTCACTGGGCAGGGCATCTCTGAAAAAACAGGGACTTATAAATAAAACTTCCACCTTCCTGGGACAGAGTGCCTGGGAAAAGGGGCAGTTGTGGGTACAGCTTCAGCAGACGTAAACGTCCCTGCCTGGCAGCTCTGAAAAGGGCAGCAGATCTCCCAGCACAGTGTTCCAGCTCTGATGAGGAACAAACAGCCTCCTCAGGTGGCTCCCTGACCCCCATGTATCATATCCTAACTGGGAGACACTTTCCAGTAGGGACCAACAGACACCTCATACAAGAGAACTCTGGCTAGCATCTGGTGAGTACCCTTCTGGATGAAGCTACCAGAGGAAGGAACAGGCAGCAATTTTGGTTGTTCTGTATACCCCCTGCTGGTGATTTGCAGGCAAGCAGGGTCTGGAGTGGACCTCCAGCAGACCTGCAGCAGAGGGGCCTGACCATTAGAAGGAAAACTAACAAACAGAAAGAAATAGTCTTAACATCTACAAAAATGATGTCCACCCAGAGATCCCATCTATAAGTCACCAACTTCTAAGACCAAACATAGATAAACCCACAAAGATGAAAAGAAAACAGCACAAAAAGGCTGAATGCTCCAAAAACCAGAATGCATCTTCTCCTCCAAGGGATCACAACTCCTTCCACCAAAAGAACAAAACTGCACAGATAATGAGTTTGAAGAATTGACAGAAACAGGCTTCAGAGTGGGTAATAACAAACTTCTCTGAGCTAAAGGGGCATGTTCTAACCCAAAGCAAGGAACCTAAGAACCTTGAAAAAAGGTTAGACAAAATGCTAACTGAAATAACGAGTATAGAGAAGAAAATAATGACTGGATGGACCTGAAAAACACAGCACGAGAACTTTGTGAAGCATACACAAGTTTCAATAGCCAAATCGATAAAGCCGAAGAAAGTATATCAGAGATTGAAGATCAACTGAATAAAATAAAGTGATAAGGCAAAACTAGGGGAAAAAGGGTGAAAAGAAATGAGGAAAGCCTCCAAGAAATATGGGATTCTGAGAAAAGACCAAATCTATGTTTGATAGATGTATCTGAAAGTGACAGAATGAAACCAAGTTGGAAAACACTCTTCAGGATATTATCCAGGAAAACTTTCCCAACAAGCAAGGTAGGCCAACATTCAAATTCAGAAAATACAGAGAACACCACAAAGATACTCCTCAAGAAAAGCAACCCCAACACACATAATCATCAGATTCACCAGGGTTGAAATGAAGGGAAAATGCTAAGGGCAGCCAGAGAGAAAGGTCAGGTTACCCACAAAGGGAAGCCCATCAGGCTCACAGCAGATCTTTCAGCAGAAACCCTAGAAGCCAGAAGAGAGTGGGGGCTAATATTCAACATCCTTAAAGAAAAGGATTTTCAACCCAGAATTTTATATGAAGCCAAACTAAGCTTCATAAGTGAAGGATAAATAAAATCCTATAATGGACAAGCAACTGCTGAGAAATTTCATCACCCCAGACCTGCCTTACAAGAGCTCCTGAAAGAAGCACTAAACATGGAAAGGAACAACCAGTACCAGCCACTGCAAAAACATAACAAATTGTAAAGATCATCAATGCGATGAAGAAACTGCATCAACTAACAAGCAAAACAACCAGCTAGCATCATAATGACAGGATGAAATTCACACATAACAAGATTAACCTTAAATACAAATGGGCTAAATGCACCAATTAAAAGACACAGACTGGCAAATTGGATAAAGAGTCAAGACATTTTATTCATGTGCTGTATTCAGGATAACTTCCTCCCAGGCAAAGACACATAGGCTCAAATTAAAAGGATGGAAGAATATTTACCAAGCAAATGGAAAGCAATAAAAAAAAAAAAAACGGGTTGTAATCCTAGTCTCTGATAAAATAGACTTTAAACCAACAAAGATCAAAAGAGACAAAGAAGGGCATTACATAATGGTAAAAGGATCAATGCAACAAGAAGAGCTAATGATCCTAAATATATATGCACCCGAGTGCAGGAGCACCCAGATTCATAATACAAGTTCTGAGAGACCTACAAAGAGACTCGGACTCCCACACAATAGTAGTTGGAGACTTTAACACCCTGCTGTCAATATTAGACATATCAATGAGATAGAAAATTAACACAGATATCCAGGACTTAAACTCAGATCTGGACCAAGTGGACCTAATAGACATTATAGAACTCTCCATCCCAAATCAACAGACTATACATTCTTCTTAGCACCACATTACTCTTATTCTAAAATAGACCACGTAATTGGAAGTAAAAAAACTCCTCAGTAATAGCAAAAGAATGGAAATCATAACAAACAGTCTCTCAGACCATAGTGCAATCAAATTAGAACTCGGGATTAAGAAACATACTCAAAACCACAAAACTACATAGAAACTGAACAACCTGCTCCTGAATGACTACTGGATAAATAATGAAATGAAGACAGAAATAAGTAAGTTATTGGAAACCGATGAGAATGAAGACACAACATACCAGAATCTCTGGGATACATTTAAAGCAGTGTGTAGAGGTAAACTTATAGCACTAAATGACTACAAAAGAAAGGAGGAAAGATCTAACTTCAACACCCTAATGTCACAATTAAAAGAACTGAGGAGCAAGAACAAACAAATTCAAAAGCTAGCA
The DNA here is from genome assembly GCA_963574635.1 of Cheracebus regulus. Lineage (NCBI taxonomy): Eukaryota > Metazoa > Chordata > Mammalia > Primates > Pitheciidae > Cheracebus > Cheracebus regulus. The sequence continues at coordinate 17,110 of CAUYQU010007603.1, read as the reverse complement.
GAAGACAAGAAACAACTAAGAGCAGAAGTGAAGGAGATAGAGCCATGAAAAACTTTAAAAAAAATTCAATAAATCCAGAAGTTGATTTTTTAAAAGATCAACAAAATAGATAGCTAGCCAGACTAATGAAGAAGAAAAGAGAGAAGAATCAAATAGATGCAATAAAAAATGATTAAGGAGAAAATACCACCCATCTCACAGAATTACAAACTACCATTGGAGAATACTATAAACACTTCTATGCAAATAAACCAGAAAATCTAAAGGAAATAGAAAAATTCCTAGACATTTACACCCTCCCAATACTAAACCCGGAAGAATTCAAATCCCAGAATAGACCAATAACAAGGTCTGAAATTCAGGCAGCAATTCATAGCCTACCAAAAAAAAAAAAAAAAAAGGTTTAGGAACAGACAGGTTCACAACTGAATTCTACCAGATGTACAAAGAGGAACCAGTACCATTCCTTCTGAAAATATTTCAAACAGTAGAAAAAGAGAGAATCCTCCCTAACTCATTTTGAAAGGCCAACATCATCCTGATACTAAAACCTGTCAGAGACACAAAAAGAAAATTTTAGGGCAATGTCCTTGATGAACATTGATGTGAATATGCACAATAAAATACTGGCAAATCGAATCCAACAGCACATTGAAAAGCTTATCCATCATGGTTCAGTTGGCTTCATCCCTGGGATGCAAGACTGGTTCCACATATACAAATCAGTAAAAGTAATTCATCACATAAACAGAACCAAAGACAAAAACCATATGATTATCTCAATAGTTGAAGAGAAGTCCTTTGATGAAATTCAACAGTCCTTTATCCTAAATATTTTTAGTAAACTAGGTATTAATGGAATATATCTCAAAATAGTAAGAGCTATTCATGACAAACCCACAGCCAATATCATTTTGAAAGGGCAAAAACTGGAAACACTCCCTTTGAAATACGGCACAAGACAAGCATGCCCTCTCGAACCACGCTAATTCAACATAGTATTGGAAGTTCTGGCCAGGACAATCAGGCAAGAAAAAGAAATAAAGGATATTCAATTAGAAAAAGAGAATTCAAATTGTCTTTATTTGCAGATGACATGATTGTATATTTAGAAGACCCCATCATCTCAGACCAAAATCTCCTTAAGCTGATAAGCAACTTCAGCAAAGTCTCAGAATACAAAATCAATGTGCAAAAATCAGAAGAATTCCTATACGCCAATAACAGACAAACAGCCAAATCATGAGTGAACTCCCATTCCACAATTTCTGCAAAGAGAAAAAAATACCTAGGAATACAACTTACAAGGAATGTGAAGAACCTCTTTAAGGAGAACTACAAACCACTGCTCAAGGAAATAAGAAAGGACACAAAAAAATGGAAAAACAGTCCATGCTCATGGTTGGGAAGAATCAATATCATGAAAATGGCCATACTACCCAAAGTATTTTATAGATTGAATGCTATCCCCATCAAGCTACCATTTACTTTCTTCACAGAACTGGAAAAAAGAAAACCTAAATATCATATGGAACCATAAAAGAGCCTGCATAACCAAGAAAATCCTAAGGAAAAAAAAAAAAAAGCTGGAGGCATTACTCTACCTGACTTCAAACTATACTACAAGGCTACAGTAATCAAAACAGCATGGTATGGCACTAGTATCAAAACAGACATATAGACCAATGGAACAGAACAGAGGCCTAGGAAGGAATGCCACACATCTACATCAGTCTGAACTTTGACAAAGCTGACAAAAACAAGCAATGGCAAAATAATTCCCTGTTTAATAAATGGTATTGGGAAAACTGGCTAGCCATGTGCAGAAAGCTGAAACTGGGCCCCTTCTTTACACCTTATACAAAAATTAACTCCAGATGGATTAAAGATCTAAACATAAGACCTAACACCATAAAAAACCTAGAAGAAAACCTAGGCAATACCCTTTAGGATATAGGCATAGGCAAGGACTTCATGACTAAAACACAAAAAGCACTGGCAATAAAAGCCAAAACAGACAAATAGGATATAATTAAACTTAAGAGTTTCTGCACAGCAAAAGAAACAATCATTAGAGTGAACTGGCAACCAACAGAAAGGGAAAAAAATTTTGCGATCTACCCATCTGGCAAAGGGCTAATATCCAGAATCTACAAAGAACTTAAACAAATCTACAAGAAGAAAACAACCCCATCAAAAAGTGGGCAAAGGATATGAACAGATGCTTCTCAAAAGTAGACATTTATGCAGCCAACAAACGTATGAAAAAAGCTCATTATCACGGTTCATTAGAGAAATGTAAATCAAAACCACAATGAGATACCATCTCACACCAGTTAGAATGGCAATCTTTAAAAAGTAAGACGACAACAGATGCTGGAGAGGATGTGAAGAGATAGGAACACTTTTACACTGTTGGTGGGAAGGTAAATTAGTTCAACCATTGTGAAAGACAGTATGTGATTCCTCAAAGATCTAGAACTAGAAATACCATTTGACTCCGCAATCCCATTACTGGGTATATACCTAAATGATTATAAATCATTCTGTTATAAAGACCAATACACACATATGTTTATTGCTGCACTATTCCCAACAGCAAAGACTTGGAACCAACCCAAATGCCCATCAATGATAGACTGGATAAAGAAAATGTGGCACATATACACCATGGAATACTATACAGTCATAAAAAAGGATGAGTTCATGTCCTTTGCAGGGACATAGATGAAGCTGGAAACTATTATTCTTAGCAAACTAACACAAGAACAGAAAACCAAACACCGCATGTTCTCACGCATAAGTGAGAGTTGAACAATGAGAACACATGGACACAGGGAGGGGAACATCACAGACTGAGGCCTGTTGGGGGGTGGGGTATAGGGGAGGGATAGCATTAGGAGAAATATCCAATGTAGATGACGGGGTGATGGATGCAGCAAAACACCATGGCACGTCTGTAACTATATAATAAACCTGCACATTCTGCAGGGGTACCCAAGTACTTAAGGTATGATAAAGAAAGGTTCCTTTGAATCCTGAAAATTGTATTACCTCTCAAAAGAAATGTCAACTTATTTCAACATATATTACATCTCTTATTTGTGTTATATTCATAATCTAAGTGGTGATTTTGCCTGCACTTAACACCACAAAATACAACGTATACATTGCTGGAGTAATTTTATCAAAACCATGGATGTGTTGCCTGTGCAAAAAGCTGTAATTATTTTTCTGGACACTGCTGTTGCCCAGCATTTAATACTCCTGTAATCTGATCCCATTTGTCTGCTCAGAGGACAAAGAAGAACTTTTATTCTACTTATTTCTAAAATATCTTTACTAATTTTCCTACCTCTTAAGGAATATGCAGATTTCTTCATTCTGTGAACATATTTAGGGTTTACTGCCTGTAACACTTATTTTTAACCTACCATATCTGTTCTTACATTTTACATTTTTAATTATGTAAGTTAGTTACTTTTCAGGCCAAAAAAAAATGAAGATCTATTCATTATATGCTACTGTATTCTTGTGCACAACATGATATATGTGAGGTAATTAATAAATATTGATAAGAATCCATATTTCAAACTACTTTTTGAAAATTTTCTTTTTAATCCTAGTTTGATTAATGGTAAAATCATATTCCGAACACCCATGTGAACTGGGAAGTATACTGAAATGTCCTTTCTTGTTCAACATCCTTATTAGCTTTCTTCTTTCCACAGCTTCAACATCACATACATTTTCTGCTCATTCTTTCTCCATACTGGTGTCAAATAATGTTCTAAAACACAAAATTGACTTTGCAGCCCTCACTTAAAATGCTCTAAGAATCCAGTGTCTCTAGAAGTAAAGCCCAAATTCCTTAAGATTTATTGCTTAGCAGTTCTGTGGATTTACATTTCAGTGAAAACTCTTGCATATTTTGCCATGTTTATGGACTGTCATGAGAACCCCTTCTTGTTCTCAGAATATGCAGCCTCTTCTTCCCTGTTTGATGGTAATGTCCCTTATTTTTCATGATCTGAATCTAAATTCTATCTGTGAAACACTTCCTTGGTTCTTGTCACTCTTCCTCCTTCTGCCCAGTTCCCCCAGGTCCTTGTAAAAATTACTCGTATAGCATATATAACAATATATTGCAATTTGCTTTATTAAGCTCTTATCTAGTAACTTATGACTTTCTTGAAGTCAAAGACTGTCTTCATCAAATTTGTATACTTAGTACTGATCATGAATTCCACTATATAGTTGAGGATCAGTAAATTAAAGAATTTGAATAAAATAATAGTGAACAAAACCATGCATATATAAAATGTTTTCTTACTGATATGTAAAAGATGCTAAGTTTCAGATTCCTGGTATATCTCCTTGATTAATACTTTAATGCACATTAATATCTATAGATGATTATCTGAATTTATAGAAACTGTTATGAGCAAAGTCAATGTGATTTTTTCTAGTGAAACAGGGAAATAACATTATTATTACTTGTTTTGGAAGAAAATAAAAAAAAAACTAAAAGCTACTATTTATTGAACATTTAAATTACTCCAGTCATTGTGCTAAGCTCTGAATCAACATTAAGTAAAATAATAACATTCTCACAGCAATATTCTGAGAGAAATAAAATAATATCCCATTTTGCAGTTGAGAAAATGAAGGCACTGAGTGGATAAAGAACTCACCCAAAGGCATGCAGCTATTAAGTGACCCTGAATTACAAAAAGAACAAACTAGCTAGGGCTAGAGGACAAATATGATCACTCCTAGTTCCATTTTTTTTTTGTTACATTATACTAATTATACTGGTACATATTTATGGAGTATATATGAAGTTCTGTTACATGTATACATATAGGGTATACATTAAGTCAGTGTTTTCAGAGTGTCCATCACCTACGTATTTATTATTTCTATTTGCTGGGAATATTTCAAGTCCCCTCTTCCAGCTATAATGAAATGTATAACACATTGTTGTAAAATATAGTCTCCCTACTTTGCTAGCATATATTAGAACTTTTTTCTACTATCTATGTGTTTATACACATTGGTCAACCTCTCCTCATTCCTCACACCAACATACATTCTTTCCAGTCTCTGGTATCTATTATTATACTCTCTATCTACATTTGTTTTGAAATTACCAATTAGGAATTCAAGAAAGTAGGTGATACAGTTTAGATATTTGTTCCATTCAAATCTCATGTTGAAATGTAATCCCCAATGCTGAAAGTGGGCTTTGGTGGGAGGCATTTGGGTCAATGGGGCAGATCCCTCATGAATAGCTTAGTGCTGTCATCATCATGTCCTCATGAGTGAGTTCCACTCTTATTTTACATGAGATCTAATTGTTTAAAAGGATGTGGCACCTCCTCCTCCCTATTGCTTTCTCTCTCATCCTGTAATACACTGGCTTACCCCTTCACCTTCCTCTATAACTGTAAGCTTCCTGAGGTCTCACTAGAAGTGATCAAATGTTGGTGCCATGCTTGTCGGACCTCCAGAACCATGAGCCAATTAAATCTCTTTTATTTAAAAATACCCAGCCTGAGGTATTTATTTGCAGCAGTGCAAAAACAGACTAACATAGTAGGAAACTATTGCTTCTATCTTCCAGCAGTTTCCAATTTAATAGTAAAACTATTTTTAATGAAACAGGTCAATTATCAATTAGAATGGTATGTAGAGTAATGCTCTCCCCTGCTCTCAGTGATCTCCAAGGTAATCCCTGAAACTGTGAATATGTCACAGTTAACAGACAAAGGGGAATTCAGATGACAAATAATACTGATTGCTCATTGGATTATCTTAAAAATAGTATTATTCTGAATTACCTAGGAGGGCTCAAAATAATCACCAGTACTATTAAAAATGGAAGAGAGAGGCAGAAGAAGAATCTGTGACAGATAGTTGGATGATGTTGCTAACTTTGAAGATGGAGGAAAGGCCAAGAGCTAAGTAACGATGAGGGCCTTTAGGAGCTGAAAAAACAAAGGAAACAGATTGACTCAGAAGGGAGCATAGCTAAGCAACTGCCTTTATTTTATCTCAGTGAAAACAGGTACAAACTTGTAACCTCTAGAACTGGAAATAAAAAATCTGTGTTTCATAAGCTGCTAAACTTTTAGTAATTATAACAGCAGCACCAACTACTTTGTAATACAACTACTTTGTAATTTTAAAATGTAGGCAGCCTATTCAACCTTGAAATACTTTTTCCTTTCTCCTTCCCTCTCTCTTTCTCCTATTCTCTCAACCTTTTTACGTTTACAGTGAAATGACAGATTGCCTTCGTTATTATTTACATGAACATGGCAATTTTATCCAACTCAAGCAAAACACACCCACACAAAACCCCTCAGGTGAAATTAGGAGTAAAATTTATTTTGATGTCCTGCAGCAAGTTCCTTTTGAAGACAATGGTCAGCTTGATTAATTAATATACAGTCGACTTAAAACTAAAATAGTGCTTTCTCAAATTGTAATAGATGTTTTAAATTGTAGACCAAGATTATACTACTGTTTTACCAAATTTATTATAACATCAATCATTCATCTTCATCTCTTCCTAGGCATATCTTAAGCTTTCAATTTCCATAGATATATCAAGATAAAGAGTTTCTGCAGGAGGAATTGTGATATCATTAAGGAAGTTAGACATACAGCATTCAAATATAGTCATTTTTCTTCACTTATTTTTCTAGTGTACTAAATAAACCTTCTTGAAATAATAACCTAGCTACTAAATAAATTAGATCCTAGAAGCCCTTTTTCTTCTTATAGAAATTTCTATAAGGAATCTGAATGCATTATGTATACATGCATGTGATGACACAAATTAAATGAAGTAGAAATGAAATTGATCAAAGTTCTTTAAGTTGATAAGCAACTTCAGCAATCTCAAGAAACAAAATCTATGTGCAAAAATCACAAAAACTCCTATACACCAACAATAGACAAGAAGAGAGCCAAATCACAAATGAACTCCCATTCACAATTGCTTCAAAGAGAATAAAATACCTACGAATACCACTAACAGGGAATATGAAGGACCTCTTCAAGAAGAACTACAAACCACTGACCTAGGAAATCAGAGGACACAGACAAATGGAGAAACATTGCATCCTCATGGACAGGAAGAATCAATGTTGTGAAAATGGCCATACTGCCCAAAGTAATTTATAGATTTAATGCCAATCCCATCAAACTACCCAGTAACATTCTTCACAGAATTAGAAAAACTACTTTAAAATTCACATGCAACCAAAAAAAGAGCCATTACAGCCAAGACGATCCTAAGTGAAAAGAACAAAGCTGGAGGCATCATACTACCTGACTTTGAACTATACTACAAGGCTACAGTAACCAAAATAGTGTGGTACTAGTACCATAACAGACATGTAGACCAATGGAACACAATGGAGATATCAGAAATAGACCACACATCTACAACCATCTAATCTTTGACAAACCTGACAAAAACAAGCAATGGGAAAATTATTCTCTATTTAACGGTGCCAGGAAAACTGGCTGGCCAGATGCAGAAAATGAAAACTGGACTCGTTCCTCACCCCTTTTACAGAAAGTAACTCAAGAGGGATTAAAGACTTAAATGTAAAACCCCAAACCATAAAAACCATAGAAGAAAGTCTAGGCAATACCATTCAGGACACAGGCATGGGCAAAGATTATATGATGAAATAGCCAAAGCAATTGCAACAAAAGCTAAAATTGACAAAAGGGATCTAATTAAAGATTTTCTACACAGCCCAAAGAAACTATCATCAGAGCAAACAGGCAACCTACAAAATGGGAGAAACATTTGCCTACCTTTCTGACAAAGGTCTAACATTTAGGATTTACAATGAACTTAAACAAATTTACAAAAACAAGAAAAAAAAAGAAAAACCCTATCAAAAATTGGGCAAAGGACATGAACAGATATTTCTAAAAATAAGATATTTATGTGGCCAACAAACATATTAAAAGAGAAACTCAACATCACTGATCATTAGAAAAATGCAAATCAAAACCACAATGAAATACCATGTCATGTCAGTCAGAATGGCTATTATTAAAAGTCAAAAAACAACAGATGCTGTTGAGGCTGTAGAGAAATAGGAATACTTTTACACTGTTGGGAATGTAAATTATTGCAACCATTGTGGCAGACAGTGCAGCTTTTCCTTAAGGATCTAGAACCAGAAATACCATTAGACCCAGCAATCCCATTACTGGGTATATATCCAAAGGAATACAAATCATTCTCTTATAAAGATACATGCACATGCATGTATACTGCAGCACTATTCACAATACCAAAGACATGGAACCAAGCCAAATGCTCTTCAATGATTGATGGGTAAAGAAAATGTGGTAAATATACACCATGGAATACTATGCAGCCATAAAAAGAATGATATCATGTCTTTTGTAGGGACATGGATGAAGCTGGAAGCCATCATCCTCAGCAAACTAACATGCGAAAAGAAAGCCAACTGCATGTTCTCACTCATATGTGGGAGCTGAACAATGAGAACACATGGACACAGGGAGGGGAACAACAGACACTGGGGCCATCTGGGGGTGTGGGTGGAGGTAGAGAATCAGGACAAATACATAATGCAAGTTGGGCTTAATACCTAGGTGACTGGTTGACAGGTGCAGCAAACCACCATGGCACATGCTTACATACGTAACAAACCTGTACATTCCACACATGTGTCTTGGAACTTAAAATTTAAATAAATAAATGAGGCTCAACTATTACTGTAAAAGCACAGGTCTGGTTCCTGGTCTGCCTCTGATAGCTGTGTGTATTTCCTATAAATCATTTAACATGAGAACACAGTTTGCAGAGTAAAGATAATAATACACATCCCCTAAATACTGAGGAGCAAATGAATTACAGTAAATGACTATTTTGTCAATGGCAAAGCATATGTCAATATGTTATCAATCTCATCACTTTAATTTTAATATCATGATAACGTTTTATTTTTGTTTTAGAATTTTTTAACTTTTATTTTATGTTTGGAGATACATGTGAAGGGTTATTACATAGGTAAACTCATGTCACAGGGCTTTTTTGTACAAATTCTTTCATCACCCCAGTATTAAGCCCAGTACCAAATAGTTACCTTTTCTTCTCTGTTCCCTCCTCCCAACCTCCCCACCTGTCAAGTAGACCCAAGTGTCTGTTGTTTCTTTCTTTGTATACATAAATTCTTATCATTTAGCTACCACTTGTAAGTGAGAACAAGCGGTATTTGGTTTTCTGTTCCTCTGTTAGTTTGCTAAGAATAATAGCTATTATTAAACAGTCAGAAAACAAACAGATTCTTGTGAGGCTGTGGAGGAAAAAAATGCACATATACTGTTGGTGGGAAAGTAAATTAGTTCAGCCACAGTGTCTGGTTTCTACCAAACATTAAAAAGTAGGCAAATGAACTAGTCATTTTTGAAAGGCAGAGATATAAATGGCCAGCAAACCATTTGAAAACCATTTCCAGCAAACCAACAAACCATTTTATCATAAATCATGTTGAAAAAATGCTCAACTTCACTAATTATCAGAGAAATTCAAAAAAACCAAGATGAGATATCATTTAATACCCTTCAGAACAGCTACTATTAAAAGTCAGAAAACAACACATGTTGGTAAGGATGCAGAGAAAAGGGAACGCATATACACTGTTGGAAGAAATGTAAATTACTACAACCTCTATGGAAAACAGTTTGCAGTTCTCTCATAGAACTAAAATTAGAATTACTCTTCAACCCAGCAATCCCACTACTTGGTATTTACCCAGAGGAAGAGAAATCATTTTATCAAAAACACCTGTAGCCACATGTTTATTGCAGCACGATTCACAATATCAGAATCATGGAATCAACCTAAGTGTCCATCAGTGGATGACTGAATTTAAGTTGTGATAAAAATGTGATGTATGCATATACACACACACACACACACACCATCGACTACTACTCAGCCATAAAAAAATAATTGTGTATCTTGCATAAACATGGATAGAACTGAAGGTCATCATCATAAATGTAATGATTCAGAAAGTCAAAAATGACATTCTCACGTATAAGTGGGAGTTAAATAACTGGAACACATAGTCATACCGAGTGAAATAATGGGCACTAGAGATGTCCAAAGTGGAAGGTGGAGAGGAGGATGAGGGATGAAGTACTACCTATTTGGTACAATGTATACTTTTGGGGTTATGTGAGTACACTAAAAGCCCATACTTCACCACTATGCAGAGTCATGTAAAACATCTGCTCTTGAGTCAGGCATGGTGGCTCACGCTTATAATCCCAGCACTCTGGAAGGCTGAGGTGGGCGGACCACTTGAGGTCGGAAGTTTGAGACCAGCCTGGCCAACATGGTAAAAACCCTCTCTACTAAAAATACAAAGAAATAGCCAGGTTGGTGGCAGGTGCCTGTAATCCCAGCTACTTGGGAGGCTGAGGCAAAAGAACTGCTTGAACCTGGGAGGCAGAGGTTGCAGTGAGCCTAGATCGTACCATTACACTCTAGCCTGCGTGACAGAGCACCACTCCATCTCAAAAAAAAAAAAATCTGCTTTTGTACTCATAAATCTATAGGAATAAAAACTGAAAAATAAGGAAGACTGAAAAATCCATAAACGTGTAGAAATTAAATAAAAGACTCTTAACCAATGGGTAATGAAATAAGCCATAATAGATTTAGAAAGAAACAAATGAAAACAATAACACAACCTAACCAAAATTATGCAGCAAAGACAGGGCTCAGAAGGAAATTTAAAATGACAAGAACATTCATTATAAAAGAAGAAATACTTCAACAATCTAACTTTAAACCTTGAAGAAAAAACTAAACACAAATCAGTTTCTATACATCTGCAGTAAAAAAGTAATAAAAATTAAAAATTAAAGTGAGTTTGACAATAACTCATAAAATAATAATTAGGAATACATTTGACCAAATAGGTTAACAACTGAACCACTGAAAATGACAAAACATTGCTCAGAGAAATTAACAAAGACAAAAGTAAATGAAAACACACATGTCAATAGGTAAGAAGATTTATATGGTTAAGTTGTATTAACCAAAGTATTCTTCAGATTCAATGTAATCCTTATAAAAATCACAACTTTTTGTTGCAAATGAACATTTGAACATTATAAAGTGATAACTCTAAAATCAGATTCTGCTACCTTTTGCCACCTTCTGAGAATTTTTTATGGTTTTCGTTATTGTTGTTGAACATTTTTTAAAAATCTGGCACTTTATTTGAATAGTGATTTTTGATATCTTTTTTTTTCTAAAGATTGAAATTCATTTTGTGTGCAATCACTGAAGCCTCTTTTCCTTGTGTTCAGGTAGTGTTCTGGGATTTTCTGGAGTGCTAGGAGCTATAAAAATAACAAAACAAGCACACAAAAATTTAAAAACTCATTTTTCTCAGTTATTACAGATTGGCTCTATATTGGGGCACCCTTTCAACAATTAGCCAGGGGACTGAGCCTTGGGAGCATCCCAAGGTGAAAACTTAAAGTGACTTGAATTCTTTTGTGAGCATGTATCTTGCATTGAGCTTATGTGCAGCTTTCTCAATTGCCCACCCCATACATAAGTGATTTTGAATGTCCCAATTTCCCAAAGTAATTCTCCACAATGTTTGCTCCTGATCTATTAATCATCTGTTTTATATTTTCAGTTTAATCTTTGAACCTAACATCTGTCTGTTACTAATTCAGCTTGCATTGTTTTTGGGCTATTCCCTCCCACTTTTCCAGTCTGCTTTTATGGTTAGAGTTCTCAGTTGTTTCAGGTAGTCTCCAGACAGGTTAGAAGAGACACATGCAATAATTTGTGCATAAGGTCTTCTCTGCTTCCTCTGGAACCAGGGACAGGACTCTGTTGTAAGAACACAAATTGTTGCTGTCTGAAGACTGCCATAGAGCTAGGCACAGGATGGGGTGGGGCAAAGTAAAAACTTCTCAAAGATTTTTACCATTTTGAAGGCATTTTTTTAAAAAAATCAATGTTTACTTTCACTCTTTTTTCTGAGTTGTGTGAGTGCGCATGTTTGGAATGTAATTAGTATTTCATATTTAGTACTTTTATTTTTTCAGAAAAAAAGTTTTAAAATTCTCTTCTATAGAACATGATTAAAATAAATAATTATCACCACTTGCAATTTCTTCCTGCAGAAACTAACAAGAATGACAGATTTGCAATTTATGGTTAGTATTTAAACAACTCTACCCTATAACTAATTACTCTACATAATAAATATCATTTGTAGATATACACATATCCATGCTCATGCACAGAATCTACAACTACTTCAGATTTATCCAATAAAAAAGTAAAAGTAAAATGTGTATCCTCTGTGGCATAGACTTTCCAACTTTGTTCTTCAGAACCCTGTGGGATCCCCAGAAATGCCTTGCAGAGATAAACTAGGCTGATACATTTTCCCTTATTCTTACTGCTAAGACCTTTACTATCTGCATAAAATACAAAAATGGAAAGATACACACACACACACACACACACACACACACACACACATCCTCTAGCTCTCTGTTCTACAAATATTGTAAATAATTGGAATAGATGTTTAGTCTAAAATGTCACACAAGTTGTTTTTATCTTGATCTTTTTGATTTATTTTAAATTATTCAACTAGATATCCTACAGAGAAGGAGAAAGAGGCTGAAACAAACTTTTCTTCTGACTCTTTCTTATTAAATTCTCTTACAAGTGAATATAAAAAAAATGTATATTGGAGGCACCCTAGATTCCTATGCTTTACAGAATTGCTGATGAGCCAGCTGTAGTTCTGGCTTAGGAGTTTGAGACCATCCTGGCCAACATGGTGAAACCCCATCTCTACTAAAAATACGAAAATTAGCCAGGCATGGTGGCACGTGCCTGTAGTCCCAGCTACTTGGGAGGCTGTGGCAGAAGAACCACTTGAACCTGGGAGGTGGAAGTTGCAGTGAGCTGAGATCATGCCACTGCACTTCAGCCTGCGAAAGAGAACGAGACTTCGTCTAAAAGTAAAAGCAATATATTGGTTCCTTTTGTTCCAAAATCAAGATCAAAGTAAATATAATTTTAAAACACAATGATTTTCAAAGTACATTATTTTTAAAAAACTATTTGTATGCTATTTAATAAAATGATTTTAAAAGAGAATAGCTCTTAAAATCAGTTTAAAAAGATAAATACAATAAAAAAGATGAAAATATTAACCCAGAATTTCACTAAAAATAGAATATCCAAGAGCCTATCAAACTATAAAAATTGATCAAATTTGTTAGCAATCAAAGATGCAAGTTAAAATTCTTTACCTATTAAGTTATGACAAAGGAAAAATAATTATAATAGCAGCATTGACCATTATAGGATAAGGGAATGGATCTTGCACATCTCCAGTGGGAAGAAGAAATTAGAGAATCTTCCCAGAATGGAATTGTGGGAATATAATTTATCATCCATTAAAATGTTTTTTTTTAATCTAAGTAATTCATTTTTAGATTAATATGCTAAATAAAAATCATAGATCAGCAATATGAGCCCAGGAGTTTGAGGCTACAGTGAGTTATGATTATGCCACTGCACACTAGCAGCCTCACAGTTTCTGGTTGTTTTTTAATGCTTCTGTAGGAGAATAAAAGCTTAGAGCTGCTACTCTACCATTTCGCTGGTATTAGCCTCAACATGCATTTTAAAATTATCACTACATTATAATGCCCTACAATTTTGTGTAACTTTCCTTTTCCAACACTGACTACTTGATAAATATATTTACATATTATGCCACCAGAACACTTATTTCCTCAGGCTGTGTATATAAGTTGCAATTTTACTTATTTCAAATTGATCCACTGGAATTCAGTACATGAATATGCATCAGAATATGATAGAATCCAATACATTATGATGTATAAAAATGTTATTTCACGTGTGTGAAGTACAGCTACAGGCTATGTTATATGAGCATAACAATTGATAAATATTTTACATTTATATTTGTATACACTGCATTTTCAAACATATTCTTGACAGGATAAAACTTCCATTCTCACTAGGCACAAGATAAGTAAATATCTATTTGAAATTTTATAAATTCAATAATTAGAATATTTTCCATAGACTAGTGCCTCATTTCATATATTTTGAATGATTTCTGTCCTCCAGAACATATACAGTTCCAGAGCCGGTATATGTATCTGGCCTGTAGAAGTGTTCCAGCAAGTGATTCTACACTATTAAGGCTAGAGATAACAGGTATGAACAAAAGTGAAAATATGAATATATTTGAATATATCTCAATATATGTGTCATTCAAATTACCTTTAACTGCACCTAAAATTTCCTGTGACAGAGGAAATTGGCATAGAATAAGTTAGAATTCTTAAATATTTGAGTTACTGTATGTTATTTTGCACAATTTAAAAACTATATTTGAGCCATAACAAATTGTCAGGGTTCTCAAATTTAAGCACTGTTTACTTCTTGGTAAATCCTCTTTACCTATGAGGGACAAATACCATGAGCAAGGGTTAGCTCTCAGCTTATCTGTGTAGGCTGCTGCAAAAAGACTTCGTTTTTTCTATTTCCTGATTTCACATCTCTCTTTTTTAAAATCAGGATTTGGCAAACTGGTCCATGACACATACCAAGTTATCCACCTGTTGTTGCCTGGCTTGTAAGCTCAGAATGGTTTTTACAGTTTTACATGTTTTTAAAAATGACAAAAATAACAGTTCATGATGAGAAAGTTATGTTAAATTAAAACTTTAGTAACTGTTATGTTATTATTGAAACACATAATAGCATATCCACTTACATATTGTCTATAGTTGCATTCACCCTATAATGGCAGAATGGAGTAGTTAAAACAGAGTGTATACTCAAAAATGCGTAAAATATTTACCATCTAACCTTTTAAAGAAAAAGCAACCCCCACCCAGATCGTAAATTATACAATGACAGGATAAATTCCATTATGTTTTCTACTGTTTTTCTTAGACTATAAGAGAGTACTAGGTATATAGAGAGTATTCAGTAAATTTTGTCTAAATGTATAAATAAACCCGAAGCTTTTTGGCTTGTGTAACAAAATGATATTTTGAATTATTTCACTGTTTCTCCTTTACTATCACTTCCTTTCTTCTTGTTTGGAATTATCTTCTTTCTTTAAAGGGGATAATGTGGTAGGAAGAAAGCAGAAATAACCTTGGCATGCCTCACTTGTTTCTAAGGTGGGGGAAAACATTGGAGAGTTTTATGGCTTTGAAGAATACAAAAGAAGTAAGAGGGGAGCCTACCTGAGGCATGAATCCTAGGCTAGTCAGCATTCACCACAAGCTGATGTAAGAATCCTTGGGTCTTAAGGGAACATCAGTGGTAGTCTGGCAATGCCTGTGGCCCAAAGTGGTAGTGCCTACTGAATGAGGCACCTTTGCCTTTGGAAAGGGAAGGGAAGAGTGGGAAGGACTGCATCTTGTGGTTTGATTGCCAGCTCAGTCACAGTGAAATAGAACACCAGGTAGATGTCTAAGGTTTTTAGCTCTATGACTCCCTGACAGCACCTCTGAATCTACCTGAAGCCTGGGGGACTTCACTGCCCTGAAAAGAACAACATAGGCCTGGTTGGCTTTGCCAACTCCTAAGAGGTGGAGAGACCTTGAACAAGACCCAGTGCTGTGCTGGCTTTAGTTCTGACCCAGTGCAGTCATAGTGGTAGGGGCCACAGGGGAGCTTGTGTCACTCTACCCCTAGCTTCAGGACAGAGAGACTCTCCCTCTTTTTTTTTTTAGAAAGTAAAGGAAGAGAACAAGAGTCTCTGCCTGGTAATCCACCGAATTCTCTCAGATCACGTCCAAGACTACCAAGGCTTAATCTACAGATAGCAAATAACCTGTATGATATGTAGGAACCACTGCATTTACTGGGCTTGGGATACACCTTGTAGCGGATACACCTTGTAGCAAATACAGCTTAGATCACAACACCCAAGTCCTTCTAAATATCCAAAAGCCTTCCAAAGAAGAATGACTACAATAATCCCAGAGAGTGAAGACTCCAATAAATACCTAACTCTTCAATGCCCAGACACCAAAGAACGTGATTGGCATCAACACTATCCAGGAAAACATAACCTCACTAAATGAACTAAAATTAGCACCAAGGACCAATCTTGGAGAAAGGTAACACATAACAGAGATATGTGACCTTTTAGACAGAATATACTATAGCTATGTTGAGAAAATTCAAAGAAATTCAAGATACACAGAAAAGGAATTCAGAATGCTACCAGATAAACTTAGTAAAGAAATTGAAGTAATTAAAAAGAATCAAGCAGGAATTCTGGAGCTGAAAAATGTAACTGGCATACTGAAGAACACATTAGAGTTCCTTAATAGTAGACTCGATCAAGCTGGAGAAAGAATTAGTGAGCTTGAAGACAGCCTATTTGAAAACACACAGAGGAGACAAAAAAATAAACAATACACTGCCTATAGGATCTAGCAAATATCCTCAGATGGGTAAATCTAAGAGTTACTGGCCTTAAAAGAAGGTAGAGAAAAAGATAGGGGTAGAACATTTACTCAGAAGGACTATAACAGAGAAATTCCCAAGCCTAGAAAAAGATATCAATATCCAAGTACAAGAAGGTTATAGAACACCAAGCAGATTTAACCCAAAGAAGACTACTTCAAGACATTTAATTATCAAACTCTCAATATCAATATCCAAGTACAAGAGGGGTATGGAACACCACCAAGCAGATTTAACCCAAATAAGACTACCTCAAGGCATTTAATTATCAAACTCTCAAAAGTCAAGGATATGGAATGTTTCTCCGTTTGTGTCCTCTCTTATTTCGTTGAGCAGTGGTTTGTAGTTCTCCTTGAAGAGGTCCTTTACATTCCTTGTTAGTTGTACTCCTAGGTATTGTGTTCTCTTTGTAGCAATTGTGAATGGCAGTTTGTTCTTGATTTGGCTCTCTTTAAGTCTGTTATTGGTGTATAGGAATGCTTGTGATTTTTGCACATTGATTTTGTATCCTGAGACTTTGCT
>CAUYQU010007601.1:0-28044 GCA_963574635.1 Cheracebus regulus | reverse complement strand
CACCTATGGAAACTGAGTTGTTTTTATCCCCGCCTCCTCCGGACAGCAGTGCTGAGAAGCAGGGCTCCCTGGGCTTGGAGAGCAAGGCAGGGCCCCTTGGGGGGTGGCCCAGGTCGAAGGGGGGCAGTGAGCTCATGGGGCCGGGGACCCTGCTGCTGACACCCACCTGGAGGGTCTCCGGCACGTTTCTGGGGTCCAGCGATCCCCGCCACACCTCACCAGACTGACTCTCCAGCCCCGTGGGACCCGATCCCTGCCCAGGCTGTCTGATCCTTCATCCACCTGGGAGAGCAGTCGCGAGTGCCCACCTGGCGATCTGAAGTACCCTCCGCCTGCAGCCGACCCGAGCAGGAGAGTCGGCTCAGGGAGCCACTGAGGTCAGGACGGTCGGGCTCCTGCGCTGCTTGAGGCAGGCAGCCTCCTTCCCCGGGGCCACCTCCGACACCGCCGCCAGCATTGTCCGTTGCCGCTGAGGCGGGCCGCTGGGAGAGCGCGGACATTGCGGCTGGCCAGCCGGGCACGCCAGTGCGCATGCGCAAGCGGCGCGTCACAAGCGCGAGCGCCCTCCAGGGTCTCGCGTCACAGTGACCGGCCCCGTGGCCTGGGAAACCGCCGTCCCAGGGGCTTGGCAGAGCAGGGGCCCTCCGTGGCCGTGCCTCGGCGTTGGGCCACGGGCCTCCATCTCCCGGCGATCGTCGCCAGGGTCCCGCGATGGGAGGAGTCGGGCAGGGCAGAGCCAGGCGGAAAAAAGTTGCAGCCGAGCTTCAGGGATGCCCAGGACGATCCCCAATGATCCCCACGATGCTTCAGGCCTGCCCAGACGCTGTGGGATGAGCGTCTCCTTGAAAGCTGTCCCTGCTGGGATTTCCAGGTACCGCCAGCCTGTGTGCTGGCCAACATGGTAGAAACTGATCTTTACAAAAATACAAAGATATAGCTGGTATGTTGATGGGCATCTGTAACCCTACCTACTTGGGCGGCTGTGGCAGGAGAATCACTTGAACCTGGGAGATGAAGTTTGCAGTGAGCCAAGATTGTCCGATTGCACTCCAGCATGGGCAACAAAATCAAAACTCTGTCTTAATAATAATATTTAGTAGAGGTTTGCAAGTTATTGGGAAATCTTTTATTTAGTCAAAAATTCAAAAGCTTTTAAATGGCACATAGGATGTAGAAGCCTGAAATAGTGGAGACACAGCTTCTAGAGCCAGTCTGCCTGAATTTCCTTCCAAGTTTTGCTACTTATTAGCTTAATCACCTGGGTCTGTTTTAATATTTTCTTTTGAAGTAAACCTTTTCTGAGCCTCTGCTTCTGATCTGCGCAAACAGGATAAAATACCTTCTTAACAGGTTTGTTGTGAGGTTGAAATGAGCGAAAACATTTTAAGTTCTGGTATATAGTAGTCATTCAAATGTTTTAGGATGATAACATCGTACTATCATATATGGTTATTCTCTGTCAACTGAAATATCTTTTAGTTTCCTGAAAACTTGATTCTCCATTCTTCTCAGCAATGGAATATTCTACATTAAGAGCAAAGAAAATGGCTAGAACATCCAGATTGGATTATAATTGAGTGATTTATTTTTTGAAATAGAATTTATGTTCTTTTCTCAGTTACCATATTTATTATGGAAGAATCAGAATGTAGCAGGAATGGACCTGACCTTAACCATTACTGCCTCTCCCTGGTCTAAATCATGAAACAAGCATCACATCTGAAGCTTTCTTGCTGCTGCACAGACATTTTCCCCATGAATAGATTTTTGTTCTATGAATTTCAAAGTTACAAATAATATATGAAGATTAAACTCTACTTATGATGCCGTTGTTTAAAAATTACATAGTAAGCATTTGACAGAGGCATAATAAAAGTCCTTCAGGTCCCATCATTTCTTTCCTTTCCTTTTTTTTTTTTGTCTGTTTTGGTCTGAGTTTAATAGGCCTAGAACCATGCTTCTCTGAATTCTTTGAAGCATACTATCTAGAAAAACTTTCTGGGATGGTAGAAATTTTTTTGATCCATCGGACAGAGTAGCCACTAGCCAGGTGTGGCTATTCAGCACTCAAAAATAGCTAGTGTAACCAGGGAACTGATGTTTAAACTTTACTTAATGTTAATTAAAGTTTAACTTTAGTTTAAATTTAATTTCATTTTAATTCAAAATACATTTGGCTAGTGACTACCATATTGGATGACACAATTCTAAAGCATTCTTCAAATTACTTCTATTTTCTTAGGAATTATGGAAATAGCCCTGTTTATCTGGACATCTGATAGTAGGAAAGGTAGGCTTTAATCTGCTACCTGAAAACCGGAGATAAGTAGGAAAAGGCTTAGAATGGCAAATAGACCATTCTTATGCTATAAAATATTATGCTGCGAATGGTTCTCGGTAATGTCAAAGTGTTGTTCTCAACAGGATAGGTTGAACCACTCTGGGACTCTTGTCCAAACAGTTGTGTATAAAATAAAACAGCCAGAAAAGCTAGAAACACATTGATGTCAGTGAGAAGATATAGCTAAATGGTAGAAAAGAGCAAAGACTGTTTTAAAAGCAAGTACTGCATTAAGTCGTATTTTTCAGATAGGCAGTGTGTGAAACACAAATGAAAATTAAATAAAACAGAAAAAGTAGTCAGTGGAACTATAAGGATGTATCAATCTGGGGCCATGCACCAAGGGAAAAAGCTCAAGTTAGGGCAAACTCCAGAGAATGTCACAACATCATGAACAGTATTCATAATTCTGAAAGTAATTTGTCAAGGAAAAGCTTATATTATCATTGCAAAATTTCATTTTAAAAAACGAAGTACAAAATGTTAAATGTGCTACAGTAAATGTTTAAGAAGTCTTGGTATTTAGAGAGATAAGCAACATTCACATGTGGAACCACTCCTTATCTGACCCAAACTTGTTGGGTCCAGCAGCATTCATTTCTGACTCCTCTTAGAATATAAGAATAACATGCTGTCCAAAAACCTCAGAATAGAAAGTATTTATTGGTCCATTGGTCCCTCAATATGCCAAGAGAATAGACTGAACCCTTGACAGGCATATGTCATGACAGAAAGCTTTACTCAAAGGACTTATTAAAGGCTCTAGTGAAGACAGTATGTACAGGTTGAATTGCATGATTAATACTTAGCAAAAGCTAGGGCTAGGACACACGTGGATAAGCCATTTTCTTGTCTTTATACTTTCATATTAAAAAAAAACAAATTCTAACCATTCCAAAGAATGGTTGTATAAAAATTCACATGATAGTGCCTCTTTTAATGGATTTATGGGTTATTGTGAAAACTTTGCTTAGTTTTTGTTTTAATTATCTATTTTATGTTTTGTAAAAATAACCCATATAGCATGCAAGATTATTTTGTTTTATAAATGGT
This sequence comes from Cheracebus regulus, assembly GCA_963574635.1. NCBI lineage: Eukaryota > Metazoa > Chordata > Mammalia > Primates > Pitheciidae > Cheracebus > Cheracebus regulus. The sequence continues at coordinate 24,650 of CAUYQU010007601.1, read as the reverse complement.
AGGAGTTCTAGATGACTAGATTAATAACTTCAGGAAACATTGCATCACTAATTACATGACGATGATTAAAATGGCCATAGAAAATCACAATAAAAGAACCAGCACAAAGCTGAATATAACATATGCCACATACCTTCAATTAATAATACACCTTAGAAACAGTGTGCTAACTGGGAGGGAAGATGATTTAATAGGTGCGATAGGACTGATTTTTAACTCCAAAGGATGGGGAAAGTTTGGGCATGAAGAGGGAAGGCCTTAGAAGAACCATCATTGGCTTGGAAGTTGGGTTCCTGGAAACATAGCATAGGAGAAGGTGGTGTCCATTGCAGATCATTCACTAGGGCAGTAGAGAAATACATATTTGACAAATTGGGCAGAGATAGTTAATGGCATCAGCAACCACACAGATGTGTTGGGAGCATAGAACAGCCCATGATTTGAAAGCACCTAAGCTGTTCAAAAAGAAAACAGTGTTAAGCAAGGAGAGCAGCAGACAGATTTTCAGACTGTTGGTGTAATCACTGAGATGCTCAAACACTGCGTTGAGATGAAAGTACATTAATCTCAGGCTGTTTAATGCAGACCACAAGCCCTATTATTATATTCAAACACTTAATATTTCTACAATTTCCAAAGATTTCTCACTATGGCTGAGTTGTGTTTAAAAGGACAGCCTTATACAGCCAAAGAAAACAAACTTTAAGAACTTAAAATTGAAGGCATTTTTAATGTAGCTGGAATGCTTATAATTTATCATTTCTCACATAGGACAGAGTTTGTTATTTTAAGATGTATTTTCATTTCAATGGTAAAATGCACATCGGCAAAGGATGTGATTTCTGTTCCCCTCTCATTAGCTTTAAAAAAGCTTGATAATGCTGAAATTCAGAACTACTGGGTCATGTGTATTATAGATTTGGAATTTGTTTATCAAAATTTTACAATAATTTACAGAAAAACCCAATGAAATTAGTTTGGTCAGATATAGAAAAAGCAAAGGAGTTTTTATTTTAGTAGAGAACTTTCTTATTTTCCACATAGATGTTAAAGTTTGAAGAGCTTTATAAATTATAATTTGAATTGACTATAATTTTCCATTTGTATTGGAAATTAATATCTTAGTGTAAGATTTACCAGACCCATGAGGGCCTCTTTGTTGCAGCTTTGTTTATTGCCATTTAAATAACTGTGAGATAAGAAGCCATATACTTATGCTAAGGTCCCATTGGCATTTCAAAAGGAATGTTAGCCAGAGTCCACCCTTCTAATCCCCAATCACCCTATCCTTTCTGCCCACAGCCATTGACTGAGAGGCGGAACCACTTTTTTGTAAGACCTGAAGGCAAGAGTTAGTTGAGTTTAAAAGAAGCTTCTGCTTTTGAAAGACTGGAGCTCTCTGAAATAGCCATTGTCTACACAAGCGTAAAGATACTCGATACATCCTTTTTACCTAAGATCAAATTTGAGATCTCATTCAGGGAAGGCATAGTCAGGCAACTGAAAAGATAAAAGTCTCTAACTGAACAAGTCAAGAGGGCTTTGTTTTGACTTCAGATAATAAAACCTGGGGTTACTGGAAATTTTGGTCTTCAGGGAGCTACAAGCCTGCCTTTCAGCAATTCCTCAACATCTGGCATTGCCCAAGAGTCACAAAGTGATTGGAGACTTTTGGAGAATGCTCAAATTACAGCTGTACATAGATGAAAGCAGATATATTCGTGAAGAAATTATGAACAGTTAGCTGTTTATATCTTGCCTCCAGTCTGTGATACATCATTTTAAAAGCAGAACCATAATTGTGATTTTTTTTTTTTTTTGCCAAAGGAAAATTCTGCCAGGTTCTAGGTTGAAAATTGCTTTTAAAATGACCATTCATTCAGTTTCTGCCCTTGGTTTGTTGTACCAAGGTATATAGTGTAATTCAGAATGACTAATATTCAACTTGCAATTGCTTTTACTGTTTCTCTTTAACCTTTAAATCAGAATTCTAATTAGTAACATGAATCCCTTTCTTGATAGATTTGAGCATAAGTGGACATTTAAAAACTATATTAGTTTCTAAGAAAAGCAAAGCAAAGTGGATGTTCAAGATTATGTTTATTACAGTTCTCAGTTATCTATAGAAATTGTCATCCTAATGTATCTGCATGGACAATTATTTTTTATTGAGACCACCTATAAGCAAAAGAGTGAAACTATTAGTTTCAATCTTAACTTGACTAATTAAGATTTAATAAGAATTCTGTGCAGCCATACCTCATTATATTGTGCTTTTCTTTATTACACTTTGCAGATACTGTACATTTTACATATTGAAGGCTTGTGGCAACCCTGTGTTGACCAAGTCTGTTAGCACTGTTAGCACTGTTTTCCAACAGCATGGGCTCACTTCCTGTCTCTGTGTCACATTTCAGTAATTCTCTGAATATTTCAAACTTTTTCATTATTATTATATCTGTTAAGATAATCAACACTCTTTGATGTTACTATGGTAATTGTTTGAGGGCACCAAGAACCATGCCCATATAACATGGGAACCTAATTGATAAATTAATTGATATTTTCAATATCAGTAATATTGAAAATTAGGCCGATTAATAACCCTACAATATCCTCTAAGTGAAAGGAAGAGTAACAAATCTCACCTTTTTACATCAAAAGCTAGAAACAATTAAACTTAGTGAAGAAAGCCAAAAGAAGCTGCAAGCTAAGTCTCTTGCACCAAACAGCCAAGTTGTGAATGCAAAAGTTATTGAAGGAAATTAAAAGTGCTACTCCAGTGAACACACGATAATAAAATGAAACAGCTTTATTGCTGATACAGAGAAAGTTTTAGTGGTCTGGATAGAAGATCAAACCAGTCACAACATTCCCTTAACACCTAATTCAGAGCAAAGTTAGTTCTAACTCATTTCAATGCCATGAAGGCTAAGAGAGGTGAGGAAGCTGCTGGAAAAAAGTCTGAAACTAGCAGAAATTGGTTTCTGAGGTTTAAGGAAATAAGCCATCTCCATAACATAAAAGTTCAAGGTAAAGCAGCAGTGCTAATGGAAAAGGTACACTGAGTTATAATGAAGACTAGCTAGGATAACTGATGAAAGTGGCCATGCTAAGCAGATTTTCTATGTAGATGAAACAACCTTATACTGGGAACAGATGCCATCTGGGACTACCATAGCTTAAGAGGAGAGGTTAGTGCATGGATTCAAAGGACAGGTTCTCTTTTTAGGGGCTAATGCAGCTGGTGACTTTAAGTCAGTGCTCATTAATCATTCTAAAAGTCTTGGGACCCTTAAGAATTAAGCAAATTTTATTGTACCTGTGCTCTGTAAGTGGAACAAGAAGTCTGGATGACAGCACATCAGTTTGCAGCAATTACTGAATATTTTAAGCCTATTTTTAAAACCTGCTCAGAAAAAAGTCTCCCATTGCCTGGGAGTAGCTAGAAGCCTTAGGACCATGGCAGATGTAGTCATTCAAATCTACAGAAAATAAAAGAGCTATCATTTCAATCCTGCTTTGTTAACTCCTTGCCACCATTTCCCGATCTAGATATTTTACAGTTTAATTATAAATAACTTTCTGCACTTACGTATTTAAATTAGGAATTTAAAAATCTTATTTTCTTAAAAGGAGTGCTTTCTACTTTTAGGAATCTTAAGGTGAATTCTAAGAAGTATAATTCAGTTTGGTAAATCTAGATTTTTATAAAATAAAAATCACCTTCTACAGGCAGCACAATGGCATGAAAATCAGGTAAGTAGGATACATGCATGTGACCAATTTCTGGGTTGTAAGTTTGAGCATTGGAAATACTAAGACTCATGACATCCATGAGTGGAAGGAATATTTTAAAGTCTTGTTATTCCAAGTGTAGTCCTGGGATGAGCAGCATCAGTCTCACCTGAGAGCTTATTAGAAATGAAAAATCTTGGGATGCAACTCAGAACCATTGAATCAGGATCTACATTTTAACAAGACTCTCAAGTGGCTGACATGCCTATCAAAGTTGGAGGAGTCCTGCCCTATTCTTTATAAGCTACACCCTATACCACTTCATGGATCTCTCATAATAATACTTTGAAGCAAAGATACGATATCTATGGCCTTCCCCCTCCCACCAGCATTCTCTCCCAATGCAGGAAATTGCTGCCTGTACTTTTTTGGTAAATATCCCATCTGTGTCATAGCTGAGAACATGGCTGTTTGCCCTCATCATTAGCTTTGGAGGAATAACTTTGGATTAACAGACAAACGATATTTCTACCTTTTGAAGGGGGACTGCTACCTCCCAGAAAGCCTCCAGGAACCAAGAGCAGAGCAGTCAGCAAGTGGGCTGCAATCTGTAGCTGGCAGGTCTGTGTTTTAACTCAGGATCTGGGGTCAAGGTGTGGGAGAAAATGCAGCCACTGAAGAATTGTCATCTTGAGTAAACAGAAGCTGAGCTGTTTCCATGTCTGGTTCTCTGCTCGATGGCTGATCCAGTCTCAGAGATAATGTCTACATAAAATACACATTATATGTAAAAAATAAAATAAAAAGAATGTCATAGTAGTGATTGGAATTTTCTGGACTATTTCTGAAAGAAGAATGCTGGAGCAGGCAGAAAAGTTGAGCTTTTAGCTGAGGGGCATTTACTCTGAGCAGAAGTTAGCCTGGAGTATCCAGTAATACCAGGTAAATCATCACCTGACAATGAATTCTTTGCTCATTTTGCCATTCAGGAGCCTGTACTTAGACACATACTCCCAACTTGCCAGCAGCCTCTCAGAGGCTGTAATTTAGCTAGCAGCTGCTAACACGTTGAGGCAAATTGCAAAAGGCAGCTTCTAAGCTTCTCTGATAATGTAGGATGAAGAGGCAACGTAAGTTGCTGAGGCACTATAAGAACTGGTTTTCCTGTGTAAATCCCAACTAGAAACCATTTATCTGCTTTTTTCCCCCAAAACCACTTAGTATGCAACTTAGGCAAGCTGTGTAATTTAGTCTGGCCTAGTGTTTAGATGTGGCTGGAGGTCCACCTGATCCAATGGATGATAAGGCAGCCCCCATGAGGGAGGCATTCCAAAGGTGTATGTCACACAAGTTCCCATTAGAGTTGGGCTACCTGGTAGTTTGCCCTTCTAGCTTAGGCACTCCTCCTTAATTCAGGGATGCCCACATGATGCCCTCGTAGCCTCTGTAGGTCTTTACATCTCCTCTGTAATAACATTGAACCTGAGCAACCCAGAACCACCCAACTTTTAGACTTAAAAGCAGTATAACTCAGAGGATGAATATGTGTACTTTGGAATTAGACTGCCTCAGTTGAAATGCTGCCCTGGCCCTTAGATTTATGTGACAGCAAGCATGTAGCTTAACTTCTTTGGGTCTCCAATTTCCTAATTTGTATGAGATGTGCTGTTAAGGGGTTTAAATGAAGTAATGTGCGTAAAGTGCCTGAGATCAAGGAATAAAAGATAACATGGTGCCTAAAGCTTATCAGTCAACCTAGAAATTCTTATTTCCTTTCCTCACAGCTCTAAATGGGAGAAATCAACCCAGTTCACTTTCTGTGAATGGTATTTGCAGCCTTGCAAGAGCCCAAGGACCCAGAACAAACTTTTCTCTTACAGAAATAAATTTGCATTCCTTTTTAACTAGGTAGGGTCACCTATTGCTGACAACCTTAGTTCATACATTCAACAGGATTTGTTCACTAACTGTTTATGTAAGGTTTCCAGGCTCAAGGATTGCACATTCTTGTGGGGATGAATTAGATAAGTATCTGAAAAGTTAATACAATGCAGAAGATGGCAGGGGACTTGAAAGCCACATAGACCAGTACACTGAGGATTCAGAATCAAAGAGGCCCTTCCAATTCTGCTTGAGGAAAATGAAATTGTTACTTCATGGGGGAGAGAGGCTCTCACCCCTTTGCTAAAATTTGAAACAACCAAAACCATTTGGAGGAGTTTCTAGGGGAGGGGTTGGGGAGGAACTACAAGGGAAGCTGTCCCAAAGCATTGAGTGATAAGGGAGAAGGTAGCAAGGAACTAGAGATCCACATTCTCTAGTTAAAGAATTCAGACCAAATCCACATAATACAACATTTAACAAGTGGCAATGTGACATAGCAAGGCCAAAAAAACAAAAGTTTCCCTAAACCATACATTCTTCAAATAATACCTGGGTAGCTGGCATAGCACCAGATGCTTAACAGGCATATTTGGATTGACATTAACATTAGGTGGACCTGGCTAACTTCTCCCGTTAGTGAATAACACTACTGCCAGCCTACTCAGCAATGTCTTAAATTTTCAATGTCTGATATGCACTGAAAACAAAGCTAGAATGCCTGGCCGGTAGGAGCATGTGATCAGGCCATATACCTTAAGGCTACACAGGCTAATGAACAATAAATTCTTTAATAAATGAACAATAAATGAATGTCAGTGGAGTGGTATGACTGCACTCTTAGCACCTTCCATTTACCTTGTCTGATTAGCACTTCAGCATACAGCATGCCTGACTTTCATAATACAACATTTTGGAATGCAAACTGACTAGAGAAACACACAGACCTGCTCTGGCTTTTGTCTTTGCACAAAACATGCTGGGGGCTCTATCGTCAGTGGCAGATAATCCAGAAGCTACTCCCAAGGCCCTTTTGTAGACTGAGTTATCTCAGCATATAATTTATATTTCAATTGCTTTATTGGCTTCCTGTAAAGCAAAATATTGAAATAAAATTGCCATTTTTGTCTTGCCAGCCACCACATGGTCTTTGTTCCTCTGTGTTTAATGGCTGTGTGTTCTTCTGTTCCAACTGCCTCCCTGTTGCCTTGACAGAAAGCCACGGCAATGGTGATTCCAGAATAATGTCTGTAATCTTTACCAGCAAACTGTCTAACCTGCTGACCCTGTGGAAAACTAGGAACATACTGAATATATCAAGGAAAAAATTAATGGTGTGAGGCTTAATGCAGCCAAAGAAGTGATCATAATGCCATGTGTCTGGGAACTCTGAGTGATTCTTAGAGCTCCAGCTTATAGAGTTAGTCATATTGAACATTGTAAATTTCAAAAAAAGAAAAAGAAATTGTACAGTTCAGCACTCACCATTTTTCAAGCTTCCTAAAAGAATGAATCCTTTTCAGCCTGATTGTTCCAGTGGACATTAGGCACATGAGAAAAGGCAACTGCTTGCTTAGATTAGTTCAGACATATTTCTGTCCTCCCGATTTACCACTGGCTAGAAAATTGGAAGAATATTGCTCTTCTTACACCTTGTCAAAACAATTCATGCCTGCCAGGTGTGGTGGGTCACGTCTGTAATCCCAGCACTTTGAGAGGCTGAGGTGGGTGGCTCACCTGAGGTCAGGAGTTCAAGACCAGCCTGGCCAACATGGTAAAACCCCATCTCTACTAAAAATTTAAAAAAAAAATTAGCCAGGCATGGTGGCAGCCACCTGTCATCCCTGCTACTCGGGAGGCTAAGGCAGGAGAATCGCTTGAAACCAGGAGATGGTGGCAGTGAGCCAAGATCACACCATTGCACTTCAGCCTGGGTGACAAAGAGTGAAACTTTGTCTCATGCCTCGGAGACATACTGACTAAAACATGTATGCGGGTCCTAGAGTCAGGCAGTCTGCATGCAGATCCTGGCCTTGCCCCTCACTAGCTCTGTGACCTTAGGTGAGTTTCTTGACTCTCAGATACTTGGTTTTCTTATTGGTAAAATGTAGATTAAGGAGCTAGAGACAAGGCATGCAGAATCATGCCTTGTGTATAATCAGTCATTGTTATTATTTATCAACTTCTCCTGATCTAAATGTTCAGTTAGTTGAGAAGTTAGTAAACTTTTCCTATCACGGGCCAGATAGTAAATATCAGGGGCTATGAGGACCACTTACTGTCTTGGTCACAGCTATTCAATCTTGTCATCACAGGGTAGGAAGGAGCCATAAACAACATCTGTTAAAGGGGGCAAGGTTATATCAGTAAAAATTAATTTACAAAACACACGGGCTGGAGAATTTGGCCTGCACACTATAATTTGCCAAGTTCTGAATTCATTCTTTTGTCTGCCCCAGCTTTTTTCCTAAGCTGTGGTACTGCATCTGGGCTTCCATATGAGAGCACCTTCCTTCCTTTGACCGAGTGCAGCTACTGTCAGACCTGCGTGGTAGACTTGCCAGAGATGTTTTTAAAAATATTAATTAATGCCCAGGCTGCGTGCTCTATTAATTGTCAAGGGTAGGGCTCTCGTCATTGGTGTTATTTATACAAGCTCTCTAGATTCTTCTAGTGAGCAGCCAGGGTAGGGAATAGTTGTTAGTGTTTCTAAACTCACCTGATGATAAAATTCATTGAGGTACCGGGCACTTGCTAAAAAAATAAATAAGACCAATTCCAGATCTCTTTTCTGAAAATTTTGATTCAATTTTGGGTTGGGACCCAGGTGTCTGTATTTTAACAAGTACTCCAGGTGATTATCTTCAGGCAGGTTTGGAAAACTTGTCCTGTCTTCCCCATTCTCTTTATGAAATATTACTTGTTCTACCATTTCTTCCCAATACCAAGCCAAGGAGACCCTGCTAATCCTGTGAGTTCATCATGCCAGGGCAGCCGTTTGTTCCAGCGTGCCATGGCCACATCTCCGGGGGTGACATATGCTGCTTAACAGAGTTACTTCTTCTTGAGTAGGGATTTTGAATGTTGTCCTAGTCTAAAGAGCATATAACTATAGTACATAGATTTTCCTGGGTTGAGTTGAAGTGTTAGTCTCATTTCAAAATAAGAGTTTCAGTTTTGCATGAAAAAAAGCAGGTTACTGTACTAACCAGGTTGATGGTCTGGGATCAGGAAGATTTGCTGTTTCTTGGGTATGGAGGATAAACAAATTATATAAGACCTTATATTTGTTTATAAATGACAGTAACTATAAGCTGGTGTAAGGAATATATAGGCCTCCTCCCATATTACCTTCTACCGAAGAAGCTAGCAAAGCTATTTATTGTTCCAGTTTCCCCTGCAGAGAGGGCCAGCCATGTGACCCAGTTCTAGCCAATGAGACTTAAGCTGAAATCTGCAAGATCCCTTTGATAAAACTTGGTTTTCCTGGTAAAAATGATTCATATCCTTTCATAATCTTTCCTCTTCTTCCTACATTGAATACATTTGTAACATGAGGCAAAAAGCCAACACAATAATGAAGGTAGGAAAAGACTGGAGGGTCTAGGGTCCTTGATTTATTTGAACCATATTCCTCTTCTTGTCTGTCTACCTACAGACTACAGTTTATGTGATCTGGTCAAACCCGTTTGCAACTTAAACCACTCAGGAATTCTGTTACTCGCAGCCAAAAAGAGAATTCCTAACTTGGTGTGTAAGCTATACTTTGTTTATTACAGAAGTTGTAATGGTTAAGAGACACTAACACCCTAATATATTGATGTAAGCCATCTGAGTGAGCCAATTGGGGGCATTTTGCTGGCAGTTCTAAGAAACACAATGTTCAATTCATTGGCTAGAGGCAGAATTGTTTCAATTAATAGTAGGTAGACATTTTTAAAGAAAATATGTGTTGATGAATATGGCAGCTACTTTACAAAAATAATCTTTAAATGCTCTCATAAATTATAATCTTGATGTGTTACAAAATCATTGGATCAAGGGATTCTATTGAATTGGTGTGTTTATATCATAAGAAATGTCTTTTTTAAGGATTTTTATGGCTTTCTGTACTGGATCATCTTTGAGTTTAATTTACAAGGGCCATTCCTACAATATTTACTGAGATAATCAGTAATTACCAAGTAATCACTGTCGCTGTACTTTTATGAAAGCGTGTGATGCAGTGGAAAATTTTTAAAAATGGACTATATTAAATGCTCCCTACTTTTGTGATTTTAAGCATATCTAATATCTCTGTGCCTTAGTTTCCTCATGTGTAAAGAGTAAATATTAGTTTATTGCCTCTCAGCATTACTGGAAGGATTGAACATAACATATGTGAAAATGTGTCTATCATAGAACCTTGTACCTTGTAAGTAGTTGCCAAATATTCCTATTCTCCTTTTACAGTCACAGCTTGGATGTGTATCCTTGCACAGTCAGCCCCTGAAAAAGGCTGTGCATGGCTCTTCCCCTATCTTTTTTTAATTTTATCTCCTTCCTCTTAGGTCACTTCAAACATTCCTCTCTCTCTCTCTGGCCTATCTTTATGGCCTCGGAGTAGTAGAAAAATATGAGATAAGTAAAGAACTAGTTTGATTTTGATATGCTAAGGAGTCAGACTGGAAACCTTCTAGCAACATGGCCAACCTATTATCTTTTTCTGAACATCTTCAAGAAGTAACATTCTTGAGCGGGGGGAAAAAATTAATTACCACCTGTACACATTTTGGTGAGAGAATGAACAATGCTTCTATTTGACATTTGAATTTTGTCAAATTTCCCCAGAAAACTAAATCATCCATTCATGTCTGGTTTGTCATATGCAGTCCTTTGCAGTGATATATTTATGTAAGTGTACAACCTGTAGAATAATATGTAGTATATAATGAAGAGCACATATGCTAACCATAGTTCTACCAGAAAATTGATTGTGGGTGAGTGACTTCTCCAAGTCATTTCCATGATGGAGTGACGCTCACACATGCATTGCCAGAGCTGCATGGGAAGGGAGGCTGAGGACGTGCAACATTCAAGTCCCACATTTCCTTCCGGCACTGGAATGCAAGCTCATTCGGAGGGAAGATAGAATCACCCTCAAGTATTTAAATTGTTTCTTTCTGTCTCCCACTCACCTTCCGCACCCACAGCTCATGCAGTTTACCTGTGCATGAATTAGATGCATGTATAATGTAACCTCTTTCTCTCTGTCTCTCTCTCCCTCCTCCCCTCTCCCCATCTCTGTTAAATGAAGAAGATCTCTATTTGCATGCCATTCTTTGGCTACAGCTCTGTCATACACACAAGAGCAAGTCAGCAGAAGAATGTTATCTATACATTTAATGAAATTTTAACAACTTTACCCATATGCATAAGCAGCAGAACATTTTTAAAAAATCTTAAACATCTGGGCAGGCTCAGTGGCTCACACCTGTAATCTCAGCACTTTGAGAGGCCAAGGCAGGTAGATCACCTGAGGTCAGTTCAAGACCACCTGATCCATACGGCAAGACCTGTCTCTACTGAAAATACAAAAGTCAGCTGGGCATGGTGGCAGGCACCTGTAATCCCAGCTACTCGGAGGCAGAGGCAAGAGAATCACTTCAACCCAGGAAGCAGAGGTTGCAGCAAGCTGAGATCTCACCACTGCCTCCAGCCTGGGCAACAGAGCAAGGCTCTGTCCCAAAAAATAAAAAAAAAGACAAAGAATCTTAAACATCTAACCTGATAGAAGCTTAAATTCATAGCACAGTGAAACAGAACAAATGCTTAATGGAGACTAGTTCTTCTGACAAACAGAGGAATACCTCTAGAGCTGGTTTCAGGAAGGTTCAGGAAGGTTCTGGATTCCTAAGAAAGAATAAGCCCAGCACTGACTCCTAAAGCCCCAGGCCTAGCTGGCAGCATTCCACTTTTTCTCTGAACACTGAAGTAGGTGAAAAAGGCCAGTTGTTTGGTTTCTCTTGGTCTGAATGCTTTTGGGAGGAGGCGGTTCATGGATAGACTTCTAAACATTGAGAATGACAGATACAAAAAAGATCATTCTATCTTGATTTGTGGTAAACTGTGGGCAAGAAAGAAGTTTTCTCCTCCACGCTTCTAAGAAATCTAGCCATTTTTCTTATATATACATAGAGTGTAATCATTTGAGAGAACAGTGCCAGGTTAGATATTGGTACACTGGTTGTATATTCACGATGATCTTTTTAAAACAGAATTCCAGGAAAGAACTTATTTGAAACTTCCAAGAGAGTGCAATAATGTATTGCAAAAATAATCAGAAATGCTTAAAGAATCCAGCCTTCTAGTAGTTTTAGAAATCCAAGAGGCAGTACCGCTGTGTTGGCTTTCTTTGGGAAAAATACCTAGACAACTCTTTGCATGGGAATAAGTAATGTACAAACTGAATATCCACTACCTGAAAGGAATTTCTTTTCACTCATAAGGCAGTTATGTGATATGTGTTGGGGGTGAGGGGACGCTAATCTATACAATAGTTTTCCATTTACAAAAGTGGTCAGTTGGCTCAGTGGCTCTATGTATATGCTTAGATCCCCTTTGATGAGATTGGCCTGGAAAACTCATTTTGTATTCTCTCTTTTACAGAGAGAAACCTAGCCACACCGCCCATTTTGCCCCTCGGCTTTCAGTTCATCAGGCACTAAATGCAGGTGCCACATCTCTGAATTAAAGCACTGCATTTGGAGAGGGGAGGATGGAGCCTCCTGAAAATGGTTAGAGTTACAGTATGAGGGTGGTGTCTTCACCCTGCACACTTATTCGGTTTTGCTGACTTTCTTTGCATTTCCCTGAAGTAAATGGCAAAAATACTTTTTCACTTAGCCTGCCTGGGAAATTTTGTTCTCTCTTTTCTTTAGTCGTTCACAAAAGAGAAAGCCCTTTACATCAGGGCAGGAAAAGACATTCAGTTTCACTGTACCAGGAAGAAATCCACTAACATCTTGTAATACGTTTTCTTTAAGAGCGTCATTTATTTCTCCAGGTGCCTTCGTCTCTTTAATGCATAAGGGTACACTAAGTTGAATCTATAAACAGAACCAGCTAATTAAGAGTAATTGCTTAGGAGATTGGTACAGACGATTCAACATTATATTCGTGTTCTTCTCAGATATCCATTAGCTGCTAATAAGATACTACAAATGTGCCATGTCTGTTTCCTGTTTTTGTCTATTGTACCTTTATTGCCATCTATGGACCAATCGGATGGGCAGAACAATAAGTGCATGTCCTTTTGCTCCCTGAACATGTCTCAAAGGAATGTTTGTTATTAGATTGGTTTTTTCTGTTTAGTTTCACATCAGTATGTTAATACAGAAAACATAACACTGAGAAAGTTTTTGTGGCTTTTCTTCACTTCAGCTACTGTTAACTGGTTTATTGTTTAATTAAATCTGTTTTTATAGTTTTTTTTTTTTAAGTACAAAATGAAAGTATGCCTAGGCAACATGAGCAGAGAGAAGATGAAATTCTTCTTCCCTCTCTCTTGAAAAAGTTTCCATCTAAATGTTTTAAGTACTTAAAAATTCAGCATGAATATCATGTTGCTATATTTGACTGATTTACACTTGAGGCTTGGTAAAAAGCCTATGAATTATTTATTCCCAAGTGATTCTATAAGCCAGAACACCAGATATCATATCTCCCATTGAAGTTTATAAAGTGAAATAGTTTAAATATTCTCTAGACATGTGGATGTTGGTAGAGTTGTTTTCTTCTCTCTCTCTGATTTTGAAGTGCTGTGCTTTCAACTCACTTGTCTTTTTATTTTAGGAAAACTCAGCTAAAAATTTTACCATTTTTCACAGCAAACCTAGTTAACATATTTTTAAGTTGTTACAAAATATTATGTTATAAAGCAGCTTAGCAGTGGGTACTTTCTTCTCAGGTTCAAAGAGGTTTTATTTTGTGGCAAGGAAAAACCGAGGGGAAAATGATTATTGACTGTCTTTTTCTTCTGTTTACAAGGAATTAAAATGAAAAGTAGTAAACTGTACTTCCTTTAATATAATTAAACACTGTACCTAAGGAAGGAAAACATATGCTATTCCATGAAACATACATATAGTGTTTATATATTTTTTATCATAAAATTATGTTCATATACACATACACACATACACAGTAATACAACCAGCCTGGTACATTAAACTGCTTAATATTTTTAAAGACTCTACATATTAGACTCTACATAGTTCCTATAGTTTGGAGTCTACAAAAATGGAGTCTTGGCACCTGACCTTCTATGGGAGTGTATTAAAATCATTTAAGATGCTACTCAGAGCAGTAATGCTTTGACCTGTGTGCTCATCAAAATTCATAAATGAAATAGAGTCAAGTGGAGCCACTAGCCAGATGATGCTTCCAAGATAATCTAAAACTTGTAAAAATATGTGGGCTACAGTGGTAGATACAAACTTCTTCTATATATTATTTTGAGTAGAACCATGACAAACAGTTTGAAGGCAAAAAAGGAACAAACTTCCTCAGGAGAAAAGTACAGAATAATTTTGAATCTATTGATAAGTGCTGTTCATTACTACTTTCATGGAATTCTTCATTGCTTGCCCAACATTCATAATCCAAACCAACCAAGTAACAGAGACAGGGGTCTGTGTGTATATGTGTGTGAGTGTGCATGCCTGCATGCTTTCAGTAGAAGAGAAGTGTCCTAAATGCTGATCCTCCCCAGGAAACACGTGTATAGCAATTATACACACACAGGCACAAATAAACAGAAAGTGTTGTGTTTTGTGCATGTCATTACCAGACTTTTAGCAAGTAATTTCCAAATCAGCTAAGTCATCAAAAATATCACTAAGGAACTGTCTGCCAAAATGTGGCTCAAAATTTTATTCCTCATGAAGAACATGCAGAGATAATTTTTTATTGAGTTATTGCCATAAAGTACACTGATTTGAGTCCATTTCTACAACTTCTGCTCTTATCAAAGGACTGATCAGAGGCTGACAATTCAATGAAGTTAGGATCGGAAAGTCTCGTCTTCAGTTTCTGTGTGCATTGGGCCAATATAAAACAGTAATAAAAATATATAACTGTAATTAAGCAATGTGAAAGTCTTCTGATTTGTTTGATAAATTGTTCACTACTGTAGTTAAGAGTGTTGTTTTTCAACAGTCAGACCTAATATACATTAACAATGCATATTATGTACCCACTATGGTCAGAGCACAGGCCTCCGAAAGTGCTGGAATTACAGGCATGAACCACCACACCTGGCACTGTTTTGGTTTTTAGAGTCTACAAATAAGTGAGAACATGTGATGTTTGTCTTTCTGCCACACTCTCCTCAATATTGTGCATTGTACTTAGTACAATATTCTGTTCACAATATTCTCAATGAGGGCTTATTAAATAAAAGAACCAGGCAGATTGGAGCTCAGATCCTGTTGACATTTACTGAGGCTTCTAAAGAATATCATCTCTAAAGAGGTACATAAAGGAATGCAGAGAATTCACGCTACATTAAAGCCTTTTGCGTTGAACTTTATTTTTGTATGCTTTTCACTTTTATTATGCTCATTCTAAATCACTCTCTTCTATGATTATGTGGGTTTGTAAGAAGCCAGCTATGTTGGGTTATACAATTAAAGATACCTTGTTGATTTTTCCTTTTATTCTCTATGATTTGACTTGTTTTCACATCAACTGGTGCTAATGGATATATCTGCTAGTATGCTCCACAAGCATTTCAGTTAACTCATTCCAAAACTATATTCATCTTTTCTGAAGCCTTTTGCTCCAATTGCATTCCTTAGCTTGCTGAAGGGCACCATAATTTGCTTGGTTTCCAAAATCAGAATTCTGGAGTCAGCCTTCATTGTTTACTCTCCTTTAATCCCATGTCTAATCTATGTTTTATTCTCTCTGTGCTACCCTCAATATTCTTTGGATTCATCATGGTGGAGACCAAAGTCTTGGGTCCTCTCAATGGTACTATTGCAATAGTCTCATAGCTGGTTGTCCAGCCTGAAGGCTTTGCTACCAATCCACTTTCCACACAGCTGCCAAAGTGGCCTTTGCAAATCTGACAATGTCATGGCCCTACTTCAAACCTTCTGATGGCTCACCAGTGGGTACCTGCAGGAGAAAAGTCCAGTTGCCCAAACTACATGTGTAGGGTCTTACATCCAGATCTTTCCTTTTCATTCCAATCTGTTGCTACTCTAGGCTCATAGTTTGCATTTTCTACATGTTGTGTAGAAGGCCCTTGCCCAGTTCAGTTGTCACCTTTCCGCAACCAGCCCTTTGTTGGCTGGGTGTGCATCCTGTGTGCTTTCATAATATTGGGCACCTACCTTCATCCAAGCACAGAGCCAACCCTAAAGGGTTGTCTTTTCCCCAGTAGGCTATGAGCTACTTGGGAGGAAGCAGGGGGTGGCATGAGCATGCCTTTTACTTTTGTATCCCAACATCCAATGTAGGACCTAACACAGCAATTATTCATGAAACTTACCCAGTTCATTCAATCACTTGTTAACATTATATCGTTCTCACATCCAATTCTGTTATTCTCATTGCCATTCTCTACTTTAGATTTTATCCCTATTCCCTTCCATATGCAGTATCTTCCATCTAAAATGAAATCTTGCTACTCCTGTATATCTGTCTTGTCTGCTCAATTCCTTTTGTTGTATCTTTTAACATTTTTCTTCCATGCTCTCTGTTCTATCATGTCTTTTCTGCTTTCCTGCCATGAAAGTGATCATGCTCTTTGTTTGGACTAGTTCTCCTTCCCTCCACCCCAGCACACTTTATTTGCTCTGCATTGCTATTATTTTGTAGCAGTCACTACTGTTAGATTGTGGGCAGTGACTGTTCCTCCCTTACTCTGTTCCCTCGTGGGTCTGTCTCAGCACTTTGATCATAGAAGGGGCTCAGAATTGAATTGGAACTGAACAGAATTGAATAAACTATCCATTTATGAAACAATTTGCTTTAGAGTTGCTAGAATTAAATGGCTGCTCCAGTGGCAATATTAGTCTAACTCACTAATATCATTGGATCCACTGAGGAGCTAGTTAATTAAGTAGGTGGATTAAAAATATAATCTGGAGGAAGAATGTTTTGGCTGGGACCTACACACTTTTTTTTTTTGAAAAGCTTTATGATCTCTCAGCTATAGTTCCTCTTGATTTCTACCCAAAACAGCAATATAACTCTTTCCACATGACTGTTGCTGACTGGCTTAGGAATACAAGTCCATACACCTGTGTGCCAGATGCTCTGCAGCCTGTCTGCTACCATTAGTTCCCAGCCTTTTTACGTGATAGGTTCCCTGGTGCTTGCCTGTTTTCCTTAACTTAAAACGGCCTTCATTGAATTTCAGTGTCTTGGGTGACCTTTGCCAACACAGGAGGCCTTAGTTCATTTGCTTATTGGTGAGTCTGCTTTTTCTCGTGTATGTTGGATTTTTTTGCTTGGCACTTTTTTGACTTGAATCACCATTTGTGAGAGTACTGTTTGGTCTTCTGTAGCCAAAACGGCCACATCAGCATCAATAGTAGTTAATAGATGATCAAATCCTCAGAATTTCCATGTGGAACCTGAAGAATGTCATCTGATATTGAATGTAGCTTTAGCAGGAATGAATGGGATCTGAGAACGAATGGTTCTGTATTGATGGACACTGGGGACAAGGTAGCTTTGTGATCTTTGTTTCTGTAAGAATGCCTCTGCAACTGAATCCAGCCCATTTCTATGCCAATATGCTAATAGTTGTGGAATCTCATTCATCTCAACAGAGGCCAGTTAGCCCTGGAATCCCATCTGTTTGAGTGGATGCAGTAAAATGTCATGGAAATATGACCATTCATTCACATCACTAGTGAGCGCTTTCTTGCTATTAATTTCCCTTCATTTTAACCGACTCTAATCACACAAATTCTTGCCCGAATTGCAAAAAGAAAAAAAACCATTTAGAGTTTTACACTTAATTTTTTATCCTAATTTTTAAGGTACTTGTCCACAGAAAGAGAACAAAACAGTTATTTTTTTAAAAATGTGCACAGAGTCTAAATGGAGATGCTCTCATTCTTACAACACGTTAAAAAAAAATGCCTAAGCCAGTATTTTTAAGTCCTTCTTGGCATAAGATGCCCAAGGCTATATTTTGGCCCAGAGGAATTTTTAGGCTGATTATTTTTCCCTCCTGAAAAGAGTTTAAGCAGTAGAGAAGCAGGCTGAGTCTTAACTAGAACAAGTATAAAAGAGATGCTGTCTCTAGCAGATTGATCCAGTGACACAATAGTTAGGAATGTGGCAGTCCTTTCAGTTAAACTTCTGGCTAAGTGGACAACTGAAGTATTGGAGCTAGGTCAGCATAGAGATCGTAGCAGGCACTTGTAAAACCTCAGTCAGCGGAAATAATGACCACGTTCTTACATTTGTCATTTTCTTAATAAATTTCCTTAATTGATTTTTAAGTCAAGAATTTGACTTCTAAAAAAGGATGTATGTATGTGTATACATGTAAATATACATCTGATATAAATAAATGGATGGATAAATAATATAGGAAACAACATATCTGTTCAAAACAAATATGGGAAAAAAGGGTTTTGTTCTGTTTCCAGCTGTGTGCATGTGAACTGGCTTAAACATGCTTTCACTTGTCAGATATTTTCATGGAGTCAACAATATTAACAATAATTAGTGTTGCCTTAGTGCCAGGCACCGTTCTAAGTATATATGTATTTTATTTTTGATACAGTGTCTCACTCTGTCACCCACACTTGAGTGCAGTGGCACAATCTCACTGCAACCTCAGCCTCCCAGGTGATTCTCCAGCGTCAGCCTCCAGAATAACCCAGACTACAGGTGGGAGCCACCAATACCCAGCTAATTTTTGTATTTTTAGTAGAGATGAGGTTTCCCCACATTGACCAGGCTGGTCTCAAACTTCTGGTCTCAAGCGATCTATTCACCTTGGCCTCCCAAAGTGCTGGGATTACAGGCGGAAGCCACCATATCCAGCCCTAGGTATCTGTATTAACTCATTTGATAATCACAAATTTGTGTGCCAAGTCCTGTTATTGTTCTCATTTTTTAAATCAGAAAGCTGAGACTCAAGTTGAGATTCTACTCTTTGCCTCTAATAGAAGGTTTTGTTGCTATGGTTTGTTTCTTTGAATAAGATTCACCTCCATTTACAAGGTGTGAATTCACAAAGCAATGTGCTGACCAATTTTAATCAAACACACCAGAACTCATGCAGCAGACTATTGTTTATCCAGAATGTCTGTAATTTGACACATTTTGAATTAGTAACTTTTCCAAAGTGTTGTTATCTTGACTTCAAAAGAATGCATGTGTGTAGATAGCAATTTTCCCCATAATGTGGTATTTGCACCACTGAAGTTAAAATATGTCAAGCATAATTTCCTGCCCAAACACGTACACAGCTAAGAGACATTACTGCTTGTGTATTACCAGCCAACCAATCAAGATTACACTGCTCTGTTTCCTTACAAACTTTCCTTCTGCTATCTTTATACTGGGGACTGGCTACCATAATTTCACTGAGAGATCACACCATCACCTTATACCACTTAAAAAAACCAAATCATCCTTCAATTATTAGAATCCTGTAATTATTGAAATATTAAGCATTTAGAAATATTATTTTTCAGTAGTTCCATAGCTTGCATTCTTTGTTACAATTGCTTATAATCTCTCCCATAAATTCAAATGAGCACTGTTGGCTTGAAAAATGATCCTTGAAAAAGCTGTAGATCTATTTCAGTGGTGCTGCTAATTATCAGTTGGTCATCTGAATTCTTCTTTGTATTTAATTGCCTTTGTAGCAAGTATTAGTTTTGGGAAGGAGGTGGCAACTCTTCATCCTTAAGATAGATTTGCTTAAAAAAATAATTTCAGAAGAAAGTCTAGTCAATAGGGGCAGAGAAGATTTGGGACTTCTCTGTATTTCAAAAACTGCAGTGCAAATATATAAAGTCACGAAATTATTATCTTTATGTAACTAATGACTTCATTAGTCCAATTATAACATAAACCTGTGACCCAACACAGTAAAGATTTATTTCTCACTAATGTCACCATCCAGTGCATGCCAGTAGGAAGGCTCTGCTTCATACGGCCATTCAGGGATCCAAGCTTCTTTCCAGTAGCGCCTCTGGTATCTTCTAGGTCCTTGGAGTTCTGTAGGGAACACTTTGCATTCAGCTAGCAATAGACAGAAGAGAGAGCCTGAAAAATTCTGTAGGAGATTTGGGGGACTAGGGCTGGAAGTGGCAGACATCATATTGCCCACATTCTATGGGCCAGAACTCAGTCTTATGCCCCCAGCTAGTTGCAGAGGAATTTGGGAAATACTGTTTGGCTGTGTAAGTGAAAACAAAAGAAAATGATATTTGGTGAGAACATAGCAATGTCTCTGCCACATTTCCTCTAGTGATGATTTCTCCCCCAAAAAGTGTTCCAAAGTGTCTTGAGTAATAGCGACATCTGAGTAAGTTGTCAGCCACATACTATGACTGTCTGGAAGGAAAAGCACCTCTTGGAAATACATTCTGGTAGACTTCTTATATTGACTGTATGTTTTATCCATATTGCACACATGGTTTCATTCAGATAAATGAAGCAAAACTGTTGAATCCTCTTTGATCTGTCAGTCAACTTTCAGAGGTCTTTCTGACAACAAAAAGCAGGCAGGTCTCAGGATGGGAGTGGAGGCCACACAGCCAAGCTGCCAAAATTAGGGTGAAGAAGGCATTGGAATTACTTAAAATGTCTTTTCCTAATGTGGGGAGGCCAAACTTCAGTATTTAAATGAGGTTGAACTTTTCTTTTTCTTCTAGGTACTAACACCCCAACACCCATAAAAAGAATAGGAGGAGATAATTCAGACACATTCTGTATTTTAGGGGAAAAAGACACTACCCATTCTTTCTTTTCTCAAGTATCTTGAAAACTACAGGCAAATTAAGACAGTAAAGGCCATTCTTAAGTACAAAAAATTTTTTAAAAAACCCTGAGATTTGATATTTTTGCTTCAGCTTCTCTCTATAAACTTATACATTGGTGTATGAACCTTATCATTCTTTCCTATTAACTGTTTAACTGTCTCCATCATATCCATTTCAGATGAAATAGCTCTATCATATATTATCTCTAGGCTCTGGCAACTTTCAGGAAGCTCCAAGGCTACAGATAAATAAATGATCTCACATAATTTCCACATGGCATGGTAGAAAAACAAAATAGTCAAATGAACATTTTAAATGCTTGTTGAGGAAAGGTTGCACTTTTCCAATAGAATTACCACACTTCTGCCTTTCCTCTTGACATGACTTTGACCCCTGGCTTCTTCTAGAACCCATGTCTTTTATAGAACTGACATCATTTGGCATTGTTTCTGCTGCAGCATTGCAGGGAGTTTTAGTAGCGAGCAGTGAGCATCTTCAAGTTTCTCTCACTACCCAACACCACACATTGGATTATCCCCTATGTGCGAAAAACAACAACAAAAAAAACCTGGCTACTGAATCTGGGAGAAATAATTTGTCAGCATTTGTGGCTCTTGCTCTTGATTAGGTCCTTTAAGGCTCAGCATGAGCTGATGTATTAGTTTTTTCTTGTTGTGATAACAAATTACTGTAAGTTTAAAATATAAATTTATTCTCTTATGGCTCTGGAGGTCAGAAGTCCAAAATCGGCATCCCTGAGCTAAGGTCAAGGTTCCACCGGGGTTTGTTCCTTCAGAAGGATCTGCAAAAAGAACTTGTTTCCTTGCCCTTTTCAGCTTCTAGTAGCTGCCCATAGTCCTTGGTCTTTGGCCCCTTCCTCATCTTCAAAGCATATCACCTTAAATTCTGCTTCCATCATATTACCTTCTCCTCTTCTATAATCAAATCTCCCTTTGCCTCCCTCTTGTAAGAATCCCTGTAACTACACTGGGCTACCAAATAATCCCCAGAATCATCTTTTTTTTTTTTTTTTGAGACTGAATCTTGTTCTGTCAGCTAAGCTGGAGTGCAGTGGTGCAATGTCAGCTCACCACAATCTCTGCTTCCTGGGTTCAAGTGATTCTCCTGCCTTAGCCTCCCAAGTAGCTGGGATTACAGGTGCCCACCACCATGCCCTGCTAATATATTTTTTGTATTTTCAGTAGAGGCAGGGTTTTGCAATGTTGGCCAGGTTGGTCTGGAACTCCTGACCTCAAGTGATCTCCTGTCTCAGTCTTCCAACGTGCTGGGATTACAGAAGTGAGCCACCATGCCTGCTGATGTCAAGATTCTTAACTTTAATTACATCACAAAGTCTTTTTGCCATATGAGGTAATGTTCCCAGGTTCTGGAAATTAGAACATGGCTACTTTGAGGCTCCATTCTGCTGTCTACCACTGCTGGCTCTACTTCACAGAGGCCTAATGCCATGTCCTTTTAATGTTAATGTAGAATTGTAAATTAACAATACTTTTGCTTCTCCAGACTTTCATCATGGTCTCCCCTGGGTCACAAATGTAAAACACTCATTAGTCTCTTCCACCATTTTGCCTTCCCACTTTTCTTAATGCATGTTCTTGTGTATATCTCTTTGCAGAGCTAGTTTTGTGTGTATGAGTATCTTATTCACTTCTTTTTTCCAAAATGTTGAAAAGATTTTAAATAACAGATGCCAGTTTGTAACAAAATGTCTTCTAGAAGAATAAAAGTAGTGAAATAACATTTTTTTTTTTTAAAAAAAAACTCAATTTAAAAATTTAAGAAAATGTGTAAGTGGTGAAGAGGAAGAAAAGAAATATTCCCTGAAGATGGGTAAGGGAAGCGGATCTGGAATGTATGCATGGTGAGGACCAAGACCTAACCCTGGCAGAGCTCCCTGGATATGAGAGCCTTCCAGGGGAAGAGGCTGCATGGTACCCACAGGAAGGCTAGACTCTGTGCCCAGGTTACGGAGACCGAGACACACAGACACATAGGACAATCTGGCCTCACAGCTTGGGTACATGTCAGCAGAACCTGTGTGGACTGAGTTCGGAGAGCTCAACGCCAGGGATAGGTGTGTGGGTTGGTTGATGTATGTATGTATGTACCTATTTCTTTTTTCGTTTTATCTGTTAGAGACAGAGTCTTCCTCTGTCACTCAGGCTGAAGTGCAGTGGTGTGATCACAGCTCGTGCAGACTCAACCTCCTGGGCTCATGAATCTTCCCTGTCAACCCCCCAAGTAACTAAGACGATAAGCACCACCATGCCTAGCTAAATTTTTTACTTTTATTTTTGTAGACAGAGGGTCTTACTATATTGACCAAGCAGGTTTCAAGCTCCTGGTCTCAAGTATTCCTCCTGGTGTGGACTCTCAAAATGCTAAGATTACAGGTATGAACCATATACCCAGCCATTCTTTTTAAATTATCAAGAAATTAAAATAATAATGACATTCATCATTTTAAGATGACAATTCAGTAGTTCTAGTATATTCACAAAGTTGTGTACCACCATCACCATCTAGTTCCAGAATATTTTCAACACTCTAAAAAGAAACTCCACGCACATTAGCAGTCAATCCCTATTCCGTCCTCCGTCTAGCACCTGACAACTACTCATCTACCTTCAGTCTCTAGACTGACCTGTTTTAGGCATTTCATATAAATGGAATCATGGAGCCGGGGATCATTCTTTCGACACCCACCCGGAGGGTCTCACGCATGTTTCTGGGGTCCAGCGACCCCCGCCACACCTCACCAGACTGACTCTCCATCCCCGTGGGACCCGATCCCTGCCCAGGCTGTCTGATCCTTCATCCACCTGGGAGAGCAGTCCCGAGTGCCCACCTGGCGATATGAAGCACCCTCCGCCTGCAGCCGACCCGAATAAGAAAGTCGGCTCAGGGAGCCACTGAGGTCAGCACCATCGGGCTCCTGTGCTGCTTGAGGCACGCAGCCTCCTTCCCCGGGGCCACCTCCGACGCCGCCGCCAGCATTGTCCGTTGCCGCGGAGGCGGGCCGCTGGGAGAGCGCGGACATTGCGGCTGGCCAGCCGGGCAGGCCGATGCGCATGCGCGAGCGGCGCGTCACAAGCGCGAGCGCCCATCCGGGTATCGCGTCACAGTGACCGGCCCCGTGGCCTGGGAAACCGCCGTCCCAGGGGCTTGGCAAAGCAGGGGCCCTCCGTGGCAGTGCCTCGGCGTTGGGCGACCGGCCCCCATTTCCCGGCGATCGTCGCCAGGGTCCCGCGATTGCAGGAGTCGGGCAGGGCGGAGCCAGGCGGAGAAAAGTAGCAGCCGAGCTTCAGGAATGCCCAGGGCGATCCCCAGGGATCTCCAAGATGCTTCAGGCCTGCCCAGACGCGGTGGGGGTGCGACTCCTCCAAAGATGTCCCTTCGGGGATTTCCAGGTACCGCCAGCCTGTGTGCCTGCGGGGCTGCTCTCTCCCCGAGGGGCTTCCCGGCAGAGAGCAGAACCCCGCAGCCTCAGGAGCTGCCTGCGACTGTTGAATGTCTCCGTGTGTCTTTCTTTTTGTGTGTGTGTGTTTGTGTGTGTGTGTGTCTGTCTGTCTGTCTGTGTGTCTGTGTCCGTCTGTGTGTGTCTGTGTGTCTGTCTGACTGCGTTTCGGTGTCCGTCGGTGTGTGTCTTTGTGTGTCCGTGGGTGTGTATCTTTCTGTGTGTGTTCATTTGTGTGTGCGAGCGCTGTGTGCTGGACATGAGTGTGGCCAGTGCACTCCAGCGCGGTTTCTCTGTAGTCCCTGTACCTTCTGGAGCGTGTCTGTCCTCGGCTCAGCTTAGGGGCTGTGGGACCCCGCCTTCTTTCTGCTGCTCCTGGTATCTGAAGCCTTAGTGTAGTGGGGGTCTGGCTCTCACCCGCAGGCCTCCTAATCACCTGCCCAACCCGAGGGGTTCACTCCTCCAGAAAGAAGACGAGCGCAGCCCACCCAAAACCAAACTCTTCCATGGGCCCTTGGTCCTATGGCACATGTAGGGTTGCCACT
>CAUYQU010007600.1:0-33911 GCA_963574635.1 Cheracebus regulus | reverse complement strand
ATCATCAGGCTGGAGTGTAGTGGCGCGATCCCGACTCACTGCGACTTCCATTTTCCAGTTTCAAGCAATTCTCTTGCCTCAGCCTCCTGAGTGGCTAGGACTACAGGCATGCATCACCACGCTCAGCTAATTTTTGGTACTTTTAGTAGAGATGGGGTTTCACCATGTTGGCCAGGATGGTCTCGATCTCTTGACCTCGTGATCCACCCGCCTCGGCCTCCCAAAGTGCTGGGATTACAGGTGTGGGCCACCACGCTTGGCCCATATTAACTTTTTAATCACTGGTGTATAATTGATCTCAGAACTGCTCAGCCATTTAGGAATTAGAGAGGAAGGACTTAGGTTACCATGCAACTGACTGGATAATGTGTTTCCTGTAGGCCACTGGAGTAGAGCATAGATGTCCTTTGACATTTGTGGTATTTCCCCTCCATTGTCATAAAAGAACAATTGGGGGGCTGAGGCGGGTGGATCATGAGGTCAAGAGATCAAGACCATCCTGACTAACACAGTGAAACCCCATCTCTACTAAACATACAAAAAGTTAGCTGAGCTTGGTGGTGCACGCCTGTAATCCCGGCTACTCAGGAGGCTGAGGCAGGAGAATCCCTTGAACCAGGGAGGTGGAGGTTGCAGCGAGACGAGGTCACACCATTGCATCCCAGCCTGGGTGACAGAGCAAGACTCTATCTCAAAAAAGAAAAAGAAAAAGAAAAGAAAATCTAACTAAAGTTGTTATCTATTCAAGTACGATTTTGTTTCTGAACTAATATAATGAATACTATACTCAGCCCAAAATGCAAAATGAATACCATACTCACCCCAAAATGCAACAGCCTATTCAGTGGCTGTGATTCATACAATTGAAACATCCAGATCACCTTTCTCAGCCCACAGGCCAAAGCCTACATGTTGGCTACACTACCTTCAACTCACTTCTGTGGCCAGCCTTCTTTTGGGGATATGCAGAGGAAAGCTACTGGAGAGTTCCCTAAAGAAGTCACCTCTTCACCATCTGAAAATTGGTTTAATAGGGCAAGAGTCACTGATAGACTGGCACGCTTCCATTCATTTGGGGGCAGGGTGGCCTGTTAGGACTGGGAGCTCATTACAAAGGGATGGGAGGAGCTGAGACTCACTGTTGGTGGCAACAGGGGTCACTTTAAGTTCTTGACCAGGGGGAATAAAGTGATGAAAGACATAGAATGTCAATAAGAAACCCTTTGTCTCAAATACATCTTGGCTTCTTAAGCAAGGAAAAGAAGGTATTTGTTTCCAAATACAAACTTTTGGGGAAACATAGTGAAATGCTACTTGGATTTTTTCTTTTCTTTTTTTTTTTTTTCGAAAAAAGGTCATGATTTTAAAAGTGAGATGTTAGTTAAGTAAGGTAAAATATGTTTTATTTGTCTCCCTTAGTCATTCCATGAAAGAAATAAATGTTTGCCTGTCTGTAACTGCCTGGTATCTAAACACTATTTTTATGTTTCAGAATTTCCTTGAGTCTGAGATTTAGTAGGACTCAAAGCCCAACTCTCCTCACAGAAGCTGAAAAGGCCAAATTCATTTTCCTGTTACTAGCAAAGGAGCCGAGGACCTAGCTTGGCCAATCAAATGTCCACAGATATAAACTTAGAGAAGCAGGGACAGAGTGACAGCAGCACTGGCTCCCCATGGCAGTAGGCGCGGTGGCAGTGACACCAGACTTAATGCTTAATGTTAGCTGCTGCAGCATCCTCCATTCAGCAGTCAATCATCGTGGGGCTGGCTGACTGCTAACTGTGCTCTTGTTCCAACTACAGACTCCCTTGGTTTGCCCCATGTTCCAAGCCTGGTCCTCCAACCTTCTTAGAGATTCCCATAAGAAACCAAAATCTTGTCAATAAATTTCTTTTGTGCTTAAATGACTAGAATCAGTTTGAATTGCTTATAACCAAGAACCTTGACTAGTACAGTGAAAGATCCCACACCAATCCTCCTAAGGGCTTTACCGTGTTTTGCTCATCTTTCTATGCTGGGGACAACTTTATTAGTGTACTTTAATCATGAGACTAGTGAAATGATTAAAGAGCTCCTAGAGAAAAATATGATTATTGCATTTATGTTAAAGGACTAATTAAAGCTATCCATTTTTTTCTTATTATAAGTTCATAATCTTCCCCTGAGAAGGGCACATCCTATGTGCATTATCAGCTGAAAAATAAAAGGAGCTCACCAGGAAATTACTTGGAGAAAATGCTCAGTAGACACTCTAAAAAGTAATATATCTGCCAAATGGCCTCCAGATAAAATTGAGTCTCTTAAAAGCAAGAGGTTACAATATACCAGAAAGAAGCAGATTCTGAAGCTGTTATGTTATGTAGAAGGAAATAATGTAAACCTGTATTTTTTAAATGTCTAACTAAGTTGTCTGTGCCTTTCTTCAAATCCTCATATCTCATACAATTACTGTGATACCGGTAGTAGAAGAGTTAAATCCCTGTTGTAAAACCTTCTGCATTAAGGTTAGACAAGTTATCTATCCTAAAGTTGTTGATGCAAAAGCAGAAATCAGGGTAACTTACTTAAATTATGAGTTTTTCAAGTGGTCATTTCTCGATCCTTTTATATTTCCCTCTCAGTGAGGAACATAGAACCCTACATGTAATAAGTGATCAATGAGTGCTCATTAATTTGATTCAGAGTCAAAATGATTAGTTATCACTGACCAGGAGGTAGCATTGGCCTGAATTATATCATACGAACAGACATGGTCAGGGCTGCCTTTATGGTTGGGCAGATTGTGCAGTGGGGGAAGAGGAGTGGGGCAAGGATACTCACAGTACAGGCAGGAAAAATCTGTAGACTTCTTATGACAATATCAGTGTATTGTGGCATTTTTTCTGCAGAAGTGTCTAGGATGGGATACCTTTTAGTAATTCACATGAAGGCACTGTCACCACGTATGGCCTGGCAGGAGCCTGGATAGCACCGGGATAGAGGAACTGATGGACAGGCACTGAATCTTATTTTTTTAGACAGAGTCTAGCTCTGTTGCCAGGCTGGAGTGTAATGGTGTGATCTCGGCTCACTGCAACCGCCATTCAGGTGATTCTCCTGCCTCGGCCTCCCGAGTAGCCAGGACTACAGGCACGCACCACCACGCCCAGCTAATTTTCTTTTATTCTTAGTAGAGACCAAGTTTCAACATGTTGGCCAGGATGGTCTCAATCTTTTGACCTCATGATCCACCCGCCTTGGCCTCCCAAAGTGCTGGAATTACAGGCATGAGCCACCGCGCCCAGCCCAGGCACTGGACCTTAAAGAGATCTCGAGCCCTTAAATTACTGGGAAGGGGGCAGAATAGCAAGAAAAATCCTGCTTTAATAAACTTGTATACCTGTGATAAAAGGTTTAGGAGTCAACATGTTACATTCAATATGTTACACTAGCTCAGTGGGATACATGATAAAAACAAAACAAAAACCCCTGCTTCTTACTCGAGCTCCCATTCTTGTGAGTCGACTTGGTGCTACTTGCTACTAGAGGGAGGGGGGGAGGGAGGAAGTAGACTGGTACGGACATGCAGAACCACAGCAGCCGAGTCACGTCCCAGGAAAGCCACATCAGCAAGGTGCAGGGCAACAGCTCAGCCCCCGGGGTTGCACCTGGCATGAGAGAATGGAGCGGAGAGGGACTCTGTATGGAACAACTGATTAGATAATGTTGTGGCTTAAAGAAATGGTTCTCAACGGGCTGATATCCTATCTCCGAGGGCCTCTTGGTAATTTGAGGTGGAGTTTTTGGTCAGCACAGTGATCGTAGGAAGACTGCGCACATTTGGTGGGTAGACTAAGGTTGCTGAACAACCTGCCCTGGGTAGGTCAGTTCTATATGGCAAAGGATTTTCTCAAGTCTGGCATGACTTTTGAATGTTCCAGCAGGTATTCACATGGTGGAAAACCTTTTTTATAACTATTTATGAGCCTAGAATCGAACTCTGTTTTATGTATCACATGAAGCAGTTTTTGCATTGTTTTAATATAGATGCTACATTTCCAAGAATATAACTGCTATGCAAATCTAGGCAAGTTGATTATTTGTTCGAAAATGTATGAAGAGTTGTTCATTATCGCAAAGAATCATGCTACGTACTTTGGGCTGCACACACCTGTGCTAGTCTGTACTTGTAACTGTCCCATGTAAAAATGTAGCAAATATTTTAGACTCTTTTAGCAAATTTTTTCAGCAGATTTAGATCCAGATATTATTAAAGCATAGACATATATTAAGTGTAAGAATCTTATTGCATTTCATTGATAAAAGCTTTTTTGGCTGGGTTCCGTGGCTCACACCTGTAATCCCAGCACTTTGGGAGGCCGAGGAGAGTGGATCACATGAGGCTAAGAGTTCAAGACCAGCCTTACCAACATGGCGAAACCCCATCTCTACTAAAAATACAAAAATTAGCCAGGCGTGGTGGTGTACCCCTGTAATCCCAGCTACGCGGGGGCTGAGGCATGAGAACTACTTGAAGCTGGGAGACAGAGGCTGCAGTGAGCCGAGGTTGCGCCACTGCCCTCCAGTCCGGGACAGTCTCACTCTGTCTCAAAAAAGAAAGCTTTTTTATGTCTAAATTTTTGCTATCACTTATTTCCAATTTTTAGAACAACGA
Source organism: Cheracebus regulus (assembly GCA_963574635.1). Taxonomy (NCBI): domain Eukaryota; kingdom Metazoa; phylum Chordata; class Mammalia; order Primates; family Pitheciidae; genus Cheracebus; species Cheracebus regulus. The sequence goes on along the minus strand of CAUYQU010007600.1, from coordinate 29,257 downwards.
TAAGAAATCTAGCTTTGAAATCATACATTTATTTAAGGATCGCCTGTCGTTTTTGCATCTTATTCCACTAACAATGCTTGAAGTCTACTCCATGGCCTCCTGAGTGATTGTTCTTTTCTAGCCCATCCCTAATTCTGCATAACGTATTAAAATATATATATCTGTGTAATTCAACATAGGAAGTGTGTTTTTCATAAAGTTTTGTTGTTCCTTAGTCCATGTCATAATAAAGGCAATAATGGACACTCCACTTATAAATCAGTCCCAGCTCATTTGTGAGAATGTGTCATGGTTTCTCATTTTATCCACTATATCAGTACGTAGTGTATCTTGATATGTTCTCTCTCCATCAATTAAGGACTTCCTGCTTTCTCTTATGATGCATAAAATAACTCTGCTTATTCCTCATCTTAACACTAGTTTCCACTTTGGTGTCCTGCCTGGGACCAGTGATGTTTCATCCTCCTCATCCTTTTTTGTTTGTTTGTTTAAAGCCTAGTTTATTTATTATGTACAGCTGCAACTATCTGACCAATTCATCATGTCTTCTAGTGAACTCATACCTTACCATTTAAGTGTTGGGTTAAACTTTATCATTATTACCTTTATCTTATTTCTCCATGACGTTACAGTTGTGGTATAATATTGATTTCTAAAAAGTTGTATGTGCGTGTAGGTTTTATTATCTATGAATTTTATTTCAGGATATATTTCATTTGCTATAAAATAGAGACAAACTGCCAAAGGCCAGGTGAAAAATAACACTCGGGGTGGAAACCCCTGGCTGTCCTGAGTCTTTGTGCTTACCTTTCTGAGAGTCACAACAAGTCAAGACTCTTTATTTGGCCTACAGTCACTGGACAGGAATTTTTGAACATGCGAGAAGTATGAGTGGTGGTAGAGGCTTTTTCTTCCCTCTGTTTTTTTTTTTTTGAGACAGAGTCTTGCTCTGTCGCCAGGCGCCAGGCTGGAGTGCAGTGGAGCAATCTCGGCTCACTGCAACCTCCACCTCCCTGGTTCAAGCAATTCTCCTTCCTCAGCCTCCCAAGTAGCTGGGACTACAGGCATGCGCCACCACACCCAGCTAATTTTTGTATTTTTAGTAGAGACGGGGTTTCACCATGTTGGCCAGGATGGTCTCGATCTCTTGACCTCGTGATCTGCCCGCCTCAGCCTCCCAAAGTGCTGGGATTACAGGCGTGAGCCACCACACGCGGCCCCTTCCTTCCACATTTTAGTGAGGTGCAGCTAGCCCTGTGTGCTAGGCACAGCCTGAGTTCACTGCACAGAGTCAGACCTGGAAAGGAGTCATGATGCTGCTTGTAGAACCAGATCACTCGAGAGCCAGAGCCTTTATTCTACATCACACCTGCCTGTCAGTAGCTTCTCACTTTATTGATTGTTGCCCTTGCACTCCACCATAGGTATCTGTCTTCAGGTAAACATGTGGGAAGGTGTTCAGCTGCACCTACCTGGGATTCAGAAAATGGCTCTGGGCAGGTGTCCCACCACCTCACTGTATTAACCAGGGTCTAACCAGGAAAATAGAAATGACTCTGAGTATTTAAAACCAAGAGACCTTACTGCAAGGGACAAATTACTTAGGTGTTGGGAAAGCAAGCAGCCGATAGGGTGAGAGGAGGCAACTCCGAGATTAGCAACAGCAGACAACCACTATTCTCCCTAGACCACAGACAAACTGGAGAAATCGGCACTATGGGGGGGCCTGTGCCACAGGAGCTGGAGCCACAGAGGAAACACAGCTGCTGCTGGAGATGCCCACTGACCCATCAGTAGCAATCAGCAGACGTGGAAGCCTGGGAAACACACCCTGTAGGGTCAGCTTCCCTTCCCAGTCCCCCTACGCTGATCCTTACACCCCTTCTCCCTGATACAGAGCTGTGAAGAAGAGGACCAGCATGTCCAGGAAGGGTAAACCCACTCTGCTACCCTGTTGCATTTGCTGATAACCACTGGGTGAAGCAGTTCTGGGAGGAGGAGGAAGAGAGGAGACTACAGTTGGAGATGGCAAGTTATCAACTCTTTAATTTTCTTATTTTTTTTTTTTTTTGATACATGCATGGTCTTGCTACATTGCCCAGGCTGGCCTTGAACTCCTGGCCTTCAGCAGTCCTCCCACCTCAGCCTCCCAAGTAGCTGGGACTACAGGTGTGAGCCACTGCACTCAGGAGTTTACCAGCTCTTTATGAAATGTATAAGCCAGGGTGCGGTATTTGCCTTAGGTTTTCCATGACTTGGTATTACTTTCTCAGAAAATAGAGATATGGATTGGCCCTTGGTGAGTATATTTTACAGAATTTCCTCCAAGCCTGCAAAACAGAGGACACCTTTCTCTGGTTTGAGAGCTGGTGCAGATGGTCTGCTATTTTTGTCTTCCTTAGATCATTTGAGTTTGTTTCTGGGCAGCATGGACAGTGGCATATCTATTCTTTTACATCTGTCTTTCCTAGTTTTCTTCCAGAAGATCCAGATCTTTGTGTGTGTAGGACAAATTTCCAAACAACCATGCTCAAAGGGCTCAAATCTCTTGCAAACTTAAATCAACAGTTTTCCAAGAGCACCTTAACTATTCTTTTGTTAAAATGCTATGCTTTTACTTTGCTAGTAAAATGTTGGAAAAGACAGTTAGGTCTAGACTTAGATATTTGCGTCATATTTGGTGTATGATGAACATACCAATGAACAGTTTTAAACTTTAGATTCCCTGGTGCTAAAATAGGGATATTAAAGTTTACCTTGAAACAAACTATGTAAAGCATCTTCCACCCTGTCAGGGATGAAATAAGTATCCAACAAATAGTAAGTGTTATTACCAAAATGAGCCATGAACCATATTTAATTTTCACTGAAATATTTATGACAATTGATGAAGACACACATATAGCACAGCCTTCTTAAAAACAGAGGAGTCCTCAAACCCAGTAGCTTTTTATTTTTGTTCTTACTGTGATCCACAATAAGTATTGCAGCACAATACATCTCATATGTGAAACTAAAACAAAAGTTACTAAAAACATTCCTTACTACTCAATAATATGGACACATTCTTTTTTTCTATGCCATAATGCTCCCTTTTACTTAAAAAAAATTCTGGTAATGATCCAATATGCTCCATGTGAGTGGAAAATTCTAACTCATTGGTTTCTCTTTATAAAATGTGTTTAGAAGAAAGCCTGCCTAATTCATTGACGTCAGAGGAAGTCAGGCAGCCATGGGCAGCTCAAAAAGAAGTGATTGCTCTCCAGGAGTTTAAGATGAACGTAAACCCCAAACGTGGCTACATTTATGGCATTTGACCACCAGAGCACATGTTCTAAATCATGTTTTACAACTGCTTGTCATGTGGTGACGTTTGGGAAACCTCTGAGGAGTTCCACTGACACGGACTTGTCTCTGACTGAGTCATTAAAAGTGGCATATGTCCCAACTTCTCTACTTACGACATCCAGGAGAGCATTAGTGATTTTTCTATTTTAAGCCGTTAAGGATGTGCCTTTGCATTCTGAGGCTATTTCTGAGCCATCTAATTGCCGATAGGTTTGATGAAATAGGTAGACACTTAGTGAAATTGTATTATAAAGTAAGTTACTCAAATATTTAATCAGCTGTGCACACAGTCCAGCCACATGGTTCCTTCTGTGTAGAGTTTTATCCCCCATGGCTAGGAGTTGCTATGTGTTACAGCTTTTCTGTCAAACGTGAAAAAAACTGGGTTTGGGAGATGAAAATGGGTTCCAGAAACGGCTTCTTCTTGACATAAGACAAATTGACTCATAAGATTCTTGGGCAAAGAGTTCAAAAGTCATGAATTCTTGCCATACCTGTCCTAAACAGTTTGCTGGGAAAACCATTCTTTTCCTTAGCATTATTTATTCAGAGGGAAGAGCACATACTGTGCACCAAGCATGTGCTAAGAGCTTTCATAAAGAATAAAATAATTTTTCCAAAGATATCCAGTCAGTCAGTGAAAGAACTGAGATTCCAAACGGAAGTCTGTCTAGCTTACTTTGAGTGCCCATTATATGCCAGGTGTTGCTGGAAGAAATGCAATATAAGCAAGACCTTTTGAAGTAGTTCAGTCTATTTAGGAAATAGATCTATTAATATACTCTGACAGAGACTGAGCAAAGGGTTATCATGATTGGAATGTACAAAGTACCATGAGAGCCCATAAGGCTGAATGGTCAAGTCTGTCTTTTCATGATGTCTATACATAGGTGGAGATTTCCAGTTTCATAAAAGTTTAAGAAGCAGAATCTATAAAAATAATAAGTCAAACACCCATTGAATATAAAATGTATTTTTTTGGTAATGAAACTCTGATATTTTAAAACCTTGCCTTTTAAGAAGAATCTTCCTAACTCAAATATTTTATGCATTAAATGTGACTTGAAGTAGATGGACCATTGGTTAATGTTTCTAAGTCTTTTTTATTATAGAGAGACCTAGTTGTTTTACCCTTGATGGGACCTATAATTTACTCTTAAAGGCCAAGAAACCAGATGCTTCCCATTTCTAAAAGAATCAGATTCTGTTTTTCATGCATCTTCCTTAGTTCTCCTCTATTTCCTTTGGTGCTAACCTTGACATCTGTCAACCTAATAATGGAACATAAATTCCTTTTCCACAAACATTACAAAGATAGCTAAATTTAGCCCAATTTTCCTCTTCTCTCCAAACCAGCTCTCATAGTCCCTTAAACACTTTTTATACTTTATCAGACTCCACATATTCTCAGGAGAGAGCAAGTGTCTCTTCTCCAAAAATTTCCACAAAAGACGAATTGACTGTCCTGGACTCTAACTGAATCTCACAGCCATTCTAGAACCAACCGTGGTAGCCAGGAGGGATGCAATATATCGCTGGTCTTGGGTATGGGACATGTGCTCCCACCCTGAATTTCAGAGGTCAGTCTCACTCGACTGTCTGGACTAATAATGGTGGATAAGAGGAAAGACTGAAATACTGTCACTTGAAATAGAGTGAACAGATGCCCCAAAGTAACTGTCATGAGAATAGAAGACCCTTCCTAGGAACCATAGAAATCTTGTGGAGGGTATTTTTTACATGACCTAGAACAAGAATTTGAGCCAAAATTTCATATAGTCCTTGAGAGGCATGGAGGTATCATCTAACATATAGTTTACCTAGGGGAACTACATGAAATGAGAACGAGATAAGAAGTAGATTTACCATGAAATTCATGAAGTCAACACTTCCCTTATTGACAGTAGTCCCAAAAATGTTACATAGAATTATCATGAGTTATGATGCTGAAAGTTTTCTAAACTCTAAATAACAAAAAATTTTCACTCATTCATACCAAAGGAAAGACTATCTTTTTACCCTCTTTAAAAAACAACATTACAAAATCATTGTCACATAAGAATGTAAGCAAATAATATGTAGCCAAAAACATGGGAAAAGTACCAAGAGGTGCATCAGGTATTAATAATGTGCCACTTTCCTAAATATTTTTCAGCTTTTTATAATTTGCAATTTGTTTATGACCTCTTTTCTCATTCTAATCAAATATTCACATTTGTACCTAACTTTGTATGTGTCATTCTGTGTGTTTTATTTTTGCTGTTATTTTTAGAGAGAGAACCAAAATTGTATAAGCCATAGGCCTTACAAAACCTGCATGAATCCCTGAATTCTACCTCTTTGGCAGTGCCCAGGAGGTGGCCGGCATCTTGAAGCTTACCTCTTGTGGTCTCAGCAGTTCCCGGCCATGTATCCGCACACCACAAACCCAGGGTGGAGAAAGTGTCTGTGGCCCAGCATTCCCAGCTTAAGTCTCAAGTTGACTCTTCTTAGACCAGCTTCATTGCTCAGCCCTTGAATCAGCCATCCTGTTGGGGAAGGGATATTTTGGAACAGATAAGCCAATCAGGGAACTGGAGGTGAGGTCGCTCCCACAGAAGCCACATAACTAAGGAAAAAGATAGAGGGATAGTTTTCAAAGGCAACTTGGTGTACTTGGTGTACTGGGACCAGGGAGGAGCACCAGTGCTGGGTGGAAAGCAATAGGTACCTCGGAGCTGGGGCTAGGGTGGGTCAAGTGAGGCTCTTGGCTCAGGTGCGGCATTTAAGAGGGCACCAAAACCTCCGCCACAAGATTAATAATATGTTGATGTAATACTTTCAAAAAAACTAAAGTGACAAACTATAGCCTGCAGGTCAGCTGCCTATTTTTATAACTCATAAGTTGTTACAACTTTTGTGACAGTGGTTGGACTACCTCCTTTGGGAGACAGGTTCCGCCCCGTCACTGTCTACAAAATTGCTGATGCTTCAGAAGAAACTGTCTGGGCCCCAAGGCCTCTTTTAAGCCAGGAATTGTGACATTTTCTTATCTTATGACTCAGCTCTACATTGGCCTCCTGATCCTGTGAGGTGTGGAGAGGGCAGAAGAAGTCCCATTTCACTAACAATTAAGATCTTCTACCATATTAATAGCACAGCTGTTGACTAACAAATGATTTAGAAGAGATAGGAATAGTGGCAGTCCTTGGACAGGCTAAGCCTCTGCCATTATGGCCAGCCCCCTATTCATGCAGCTCCACTGCGAGCTGATGAGGCCCTGCCCAGCCAACTTGCTGGGAAGGACACATGAGACCCACTGGGGACAGATGGATGAAGAGACAGCCCCCAGCACTTTGCTGCCAGTCCAAGCAGCCCTTGCTATCCTGCGAGGATTTGTTCTGGCTTTAGTGAGTGAGCCAGGCTTTACCCTCTGTGGCAGCTGCTAAAAAGTTTCAATGTATTCTAATGCTATCAGGGGTTTGCAGTGCCTAGAAACAGCCCCAAGCATTGGTGAAAGGTGAAAGGCATCTTTCCAACTCATGTATGTGACCAGATAGCCATTATTTCATTAACAGGAGCCAGAGATAACCAAAAGACGTGACTAGTTAACTCACAGGTTATCCAAACACATTATCACATTATTTCAATTAACAGTTTCTATATCCTTCTAAGTAGTGCATCCCTGGGTTGCCAGTAAGAGCACTTGTTGGCTCTGTGACCCTGGGTGAGTCACTTGGACACCTAACTATTTGGGTTCAGTCTCCCCATGTGTGAGGTGACGGAGTGGTCTTGAGTAACCATCTCTGAGGTCCTTTCCAGCTCTGGCAGGCTATAATTCCACCAGCAGAGGTGGCCTTTTCTCCTCTCCCCTTCAGCCCCAAGACAGCTGTAGAGGGCCCAGAGGGGCAGAGCAGGGAACACGACATCACCCGTCTATACTGGCAAGTGGAAAATAAATCCAAAATAAATTTGGGCTTACTTCTAAAGAACTCTGTCACCTAGTATTAGAATTTATTTTTTAATAATCTCAGAAATATATTGCATCTCCAAGTAAAACTGTTTCCTCATATTTGTGTTAGTTTGCATCCTCTGAGATGCAGATGCCAAAAGAGATTAGCACGCAAGAGATTTTTGGGGGGAAACACCTGTGAGGGAGAAGGAGCGGGTGTCAGGGGACGCAGAGGAGGTGACGAGACCCTTTGAATCACAATGCACACTGGCCACCTGTGATGGGAGAGGTGGAAGAAAGGAGGGCTGAGTAGGGAGAACCTCAGACTGAAGCACAGCTCTAACATCAGTTCCATTAGGCTGTGCGTTACTCTGCTAGGGCTGCCGTAACAAAGGTACACAGACTGGGTGGCCTCAACAACAGAAATGTATTTCATCGCTGTTTCAGAGGCTACACGTTCAGATCCAAGTGCAGGCAGGGCGGGTTTCTTCTCCTTGGGTGCTTCTCTCCTTAGCTTGTAGGTGGCCGTATTCTCCCTGTGTGTCTTCACGTGGTCTTCCTTTTGTCTATGTCTGTGTCCCAATCCCCTTTTCTGATTAGGCCACCAGTCAACTGGATAAGACCTGTCTTAATGACCTTATTTTAACTTCCTTATCTGTTTAACGGCCCTATCTGTGAATCCAGGGCAGACATACCTCACCTTACTGTGCTTCACTTCATTGCACTTCACAGACATTGTGTTTTTTTGGGTTTTTTTTACACATTGAAGGTTTGTGGCAATGCTGTGTCAAGCAAATCTTTCAGCATCATTTTTTTCCAACAGCATGTGCTCATTTCATGTCTATGTATTCAGAGTTGCAGATTCATCCTGCTTTCCCTCATTTCCTCCTTGCTAGGAACTTAATCTACACTTCTTCAGGCTAAAACAAGAGACCTGACTCAGCTCAGATTGCAGTAGAACACTCTGCCAAAGTCAAACCTGCATACTAAAGAGTCCAGTCTTCTAGGTCACGCCTGCTGACCTCCAGTTTCACCTGGTAGCTCTCCCTCTTGGCTTAGCACACAAACCTTGTGCACCGTGGCAAGCACTATCCCCTTCTCCTTGTAGCAAAACGAAGAAAGGCTATAGGCTGTGTCCTCCCCACAAGTGTGACTGTGAAGGAAAGACCAGACTTTCCATACCAATTTGCCTTTTACTGGCCATACCACTTTGAGTAAATAATTTAATATCTCAATGTCTCAATTTCCCTATCTTTAATTTGTAAATAAGAGGAACCACCTTGCAAAGTTGTTGTGAAGACTGAGAAATCACAATGCGAGAATGTCTCCTAGCATGGCGATTTCACAGTTGGTAATCTACAGACACCGAGCCCTCCACCCCACCCCCAATTGCCAGGATATTATTTTTCCCTACAGTCAGAACAAAAATTCTCTTGTCAAAACTGCTGAAGATAAAGTCTTGTTTCTATTGTCCTTGAAATTCCTCATTTCCACCCCATTTATATGCCCAGAGCCTGCCACTGAGGCCAAAACCTGCTCTCTGGGAAGGTTCCACTGTCAGTCTTTCCCACTTCAATGTGAATTTCTACATCTCTAGACATTTCTCCCGAAGCATGATGTGGTAACTGTCCACCCTCACTGAGGAAAGAAAGGCTTTACCTCTTGGTAAAGTAAACCACATCAATAGCAAGGATTCCTCTGGTGGCCCTAAATCACACCAAATAGCTATCCCCCTTTCACAAGGGCGGCTCCAGCTGAAACAGCATCTTCCCAGAGGACTGCAAACATTTTTAGTAGGAGATATCTCTTCTTTCAAATTAAATTTTGTCCTGGATCCCAGTATTTGTAAAATAGATAAAAATTTTATTAATGTAAATTCATTTTAGTTGAAATTTATAAAGTTTGCCCATTATAACCCAAGAAAGTATAAATAAGAGATAAATAAGAGAGTCTCTTGAAAATAAAACTTTACTATTTAAAAAATATAGATGATAGACTTGTTAATTAGCCTGGTTTAACCATTTTACATTGTAAATGTATATCAAAACATCACGATACCCCAGAAATATATACAATTATAATTTGTCAATTAGAAATAAAAAAGAAATGTTGACATTAGATTACAGTTAAATTTTGTACCATCTTTAGTAACATGTTGTTGCTATTGTTTCGGCTACTCAGTGTCAGGAAAAATTTACCACACAGATAAGTAATTTTTGCCGGTTCCCAGATTTTTAAAAAGTCTTTGTCAACCTCAGGGGACGTATTGATAAAACTCATTTAAACTTGAGAGATTATATTATATGCACACACACACATACACACACACACACACACACACACAAAGACAATATCATATATTTGTATAAAAACACATGTGTGTGTATGCATGTAAATATCTGGCAATAAATAACCCAGAAAAAAACACAATAATTACTTAAATGATCTATAACATGATATTTTCACATTGCAATATGTTTGGCATTTATTAGTTTTTGCACAAATGAGAACTGGTCTGTAATGAGAATGTGTGCTAAGCAGATGCATCTGAGCTTGGCATGGCCTTTAATCTGGCGTGGCCCACAGGAACCATGATAATGCATATGTACTACCCTGATTTTAAGACAAGACCAGTGGCAACCTTCCAGGTCAATACACACCTTTAAAAGATTTAAATATATATACAAGAGATATCCAGATAAATTTTTTCCAAGACCACAGAATAAACTCACAATAAATGTGCTCATGTATTCTAACAGTTAAAATTAAAATACAATCTATTTGATTATTCTTGCTGTCTTTCATCAAAGATGCTTTACTTTTTCAATAAAATGTGACCCAAGAGTTTGCAGATCCCCTAAAGCATCTCTGCAGAACAGTTTGAAAGCCTGATTCCTGCTGAATTCTAGTCCAATACAGATGGAGAAACCAGGTCTAGAGAATGACGGGGTCTTGTTCCCACTCACATAGCCCATTAGTGACAGAACCACAGTAAGAATCTTAAACCTCCACCTCCCAGGTCAGTGCTCTCACCAGTGCCCCAGAGTGCTGGGAGACCCCTGGGCCCCACAGTATGGCGCATGACAGACATCACTTGGTAGTCTAGCATGAAATCCTTTTCCCACATGGGAGAGAAAAGTCCCGAAATGACCAGTGACCTTTATGACTCAGCCCGTGCTGAAGAGCTTGGAAAAACAATGTTTTGTTAGATTTGGTTTGGTTTTTGAGAAAGAGAGAAACCAAGGTACATCACAGTTAAGTGTTGAGGTGCTGGGCCTGCACTGGGGCAGCCCTTCAATAAACATGGGGAAGGAAAGGATGCCCGCCGTGGACTAGGGTGCAAAGGGGTGGGTTTGGGGCTGGCTGGGTGGGTTTTGGGCCAACAGAAGAAGGTGAGCCAGGAGGCTGGCAGCAGCAATCTCTCCATCTACCAGACGACTGCAACAGCTATTCTAAGCACTGGCCCGGGGCCAGACTTTATTGATTTCAGCAATAAATTACATGTTCCAGAGCTCATCTGTTTCGGACCATAAATGACAAAAAGAGCTATTACAGAATGTCAGATTTGTCCCTCTGTTTGGGGTGATGTCTCCTATATTAATACTTGTTTGGCCTCTACAAATGATTCATTTAGGGCAGCAGAATTTCTGAGTCACTGGCAGAATAATTTACTCACATTTCTCTCATCATTATTGTGTGTTCTTCCTTGCTACAGCCAAATACTTATTCATGTTTCCCTTTGTACATGTTAATATTAATGTCACCAGTGGGCTGTGCTTTCTTTTTGCCAAAGACAAAGTAAACATGATAATAGAATAAAAGGCATTTTCAATGATGGTGAAGTCCTGTTTTGGAAGGGTACAACCACATTTTCTGATCATGGAACAACAGAACAATTATCCAACTTTGGATTAACAAATGGTTCTTCCTCCCATCCTAATGCCTACTTAAATCCCTATTTAAAATGTCTTTCTAGTGTTGCCTCAGTGAAGACGATTTCCCTACCTATCCATAGGCACTTACCTTCTGCCCAGGGCTCAGGAAGCAATGCTCTTTGCTGAGCTTCCTCCTTCTTGCAGACAAATGCTGTCATTTTATTCCTGTGTAATGTGAGGGTCTTTTTCAGTGAGAAAAGAACAGAAACCCTTCAAACTAGCTCAACAAATCACAGGAACTGTGTTGGAAGGACACGAGTGTATCTCAGAGTAAGCAAGGAAGGGCAAAAAGTGGGGCTGAGCTCACGAGGAGATGGGGCGTACCTGTGGGAGCAGAGTGGGTGGTCACACCCCTTGGGCTCCTTCTCTAAAGAGCTTCATTTTCTTTTTTCTTTTTCTTGTTTTTTTCTCTTTTTGATATAAGGTCTTGCTCTGTCACTCATGCTGGAGTGCAATGGTGTGACCATGGCTCACTGTAGCCTCTACCTCCTGGGCTCAAGTGATCCTGCCACCTCATCTCCTGAAGTAGATGGGACTATGGGCACACACCATCCTATCTGGCTGATTGTTTTGTTTGTAGAGACAAATATTGTCTCTATATTGTCTAGGCTGGTCTCAGACTGCTGGGCTCAAGCAAACTTTCCACCTCGGCCTCCCAGAGTGCTAGGATTACAGGCACGAGCAACCACACCCAGCCAAGAGGTGCATTTTCAACAATTTAGGAGACAGGTTGGTAAGAAAGTTATATCCCCTGCATTATAAAGTCAAGGAAGAAGTGCAATACAGGGGTGAATGCGTCTAGCCATAACTGATACACCAAAGGTCAAACCTATGGCTTATAAAGAAAGTATGACATAGAGAAGATGGTCAAACAGTGGCACACACAGTGTACATACATCAACTAGTGTTCCGCTAATTCATGTTCCACCCTTGGCCCAGACCAAACTCATCCTCAGACAATGAGGGTGAGGCTCACTGATTTGTGAGGGGTCCCCTTAGATCATGGCTGGTTTTGGCTCCAAGAACCCCCAAATGGCCTGAAATCGAATCAGCTTCTCTCTTTCCTTTTCTAAATATCTTTTCAAGTCCTGATCATTTGGGATGGGGGAAATGTTATGTCTTCATGTGCAAGTAATCTCTGCTCTACATTGCCCCCACATGGAAGTCCTGAGGGCTTGTGTAAGATGAGAAGGAAGCTTTCTGTCATTAACGCAGTGCAGATCTGTGCTGTGGTGGCGTGTTCCCTCATGCTGGCTGGGTGACAACCCTTAAGGGTACATTTTGATTTAAGGTTTTGTTTCTTCATCATTTAAAAGGAGTGTTTATTTATTTTGAAAAGGGGTATATATTTTTGCAGCACCTTCCTAAAAATATAAACCCTGGATGTTTGTGAATGGAGGAGGGCAGCGCACGTCACTGCCTGTCTACTGAGCAAGAATATTCTGAGAAGAAAAGGAACACAAAAAAGACGGAGAAGTTGGTCTGCATAGTTGCTGTCATAAAGAAGAGAGACTGAAGATGCATTGGCATGGGAATAGAAAAGACAAGCAAATCTCACGGAAACTAACTCCCTTAGAGCTACAGGTGTTTTTTCCTCAGGGACAGTTATTAGCTACAACCACCATGTTGCTGGAGACTACATTCCATCCTTGGACAAGGGGATATGATATTCAACGCTGGAAAGAGATGGCCCTGGAAGGACAACGCTAGTGGCACTGACCTGCCTGCCATGGAGCTACTGACTCCAGCCTCTCCCTCTTTGTCAGGTTTTTCTACAGGAGTGTCTGCATCGACCCTGCTTAGAAACAGGGCATGGCGCCAGCTTCTGCCAGCCTATCACAGTTGAAAAAATAAGAGAAAAAGAAGAAAGGAAAACATGAAAGCAAAGGAAGGGAAAAGAGCCCGTTCTAACTTCCTTTGCCAGGCACATGTTTCCCACAGTCACCCGAGAGCCAGTTACTGCTCCCTACCACATGAGAGCTAGTATTATTGTCCCCTTTAGACTGGAGAGGACACAGAGACTCCAGGAGTTAAATGCCCGAGGATACCTAGTTGATGAGTGGCAGAGCCAGGATTTAAACCTGAGTCACTCTGACTTCAAGGCTTATGTGCACCAGGCACTGCCTTTACTGCCCAGGGTGATCACATTTCACTTGTCTGACTGTGGAGCAGTAATTAAAGTCCAACCCCTTTCCATTACTGTCATTCACACACATGAACACAAACCAAGGCCCTGCTCTCCCTTGGTCAGCAGCACTGTCTCCCTGCAGAAGTCTGTCCCCCTATTGGCCCTGCAGTGCAACCCCCCACCCCATCCATGTATCCTACCCATTCAGCCCATAAAGATAGCCCAGGCCATCCCTATGATCCTGTCGTCTCCCACCCCTCTTGCTCTGGTCCCATCTTTACTAGGCTCCCAACTCTTGGCTTTACAGTCTGTCCCACAGCCTGTCACCGGCAAACCCCTCCAGACTTGGTACTTTTTCTGATCTCCCTGGAGTTCAGAGCCAGTGTCTTCTCCAGATTTCAGCTTGGTCCAGGCTTCTGGTCTTTGATCCTCTGCTGCCATGGAACCTGATCCTGTCATGGCTGCTGGCCAGCTCCATGCCCTGGGAGGAGCAATGCTGCTTAGCTAAGACTCCTAGCATCTCAAGCAAGTCCTCACTGCCCTGACACCCACTGTTCTCTCTCAGGTTCAGGAATCAATGGGTCCAAGAACAGATAGGCGAGCAGTAACAAAGGCCAGGAGAGCCAAGGAGGCCCAGTGTTTCTGCAGGTGACCAAAGAAGACAGCTGCAGGGACAAGAGACGCACAGTGAGCAAAACCATCAGCCTCCCCCGCCCCAGAAATCCATGGGAACTCAGGCGCAAGCCCATGGCAGGCTGGAGAAGAGCCCGCAGCCAGGCGACAGCCAGGAAGCCACACAGTCTGCTCTCCTCCCCACAGCTGGAGCCCCCTCCGCCTGCTCTTAGAGCAGGAGAGAACCACGTGTCTACCCCACCTGGCACACGGGAGGCCCTTAGAGGCCGCCAAGCACAACACCTACCCTGTCTATGAAATCACATTGTAAGAGGTTATCCAGCCTTGTTCATCTGATAGTTCCAGTGCCAGGGAGCTTACTACATACCTCTTTTCATTTTCAGATACCACTGACCATCAGAAAGTTCTTCCTTTTCCTAAGCAGTTCTCACTCACTTCTAGTTCTTTTTTTAATTACTTTTTTTTTTGAGACAGGGTCTCACTCTATCACCAAGGCTGGAGTGCAGTGGTGAGATCATGTCCCATTGCAGCCTCGACCTCCTCGGGCTCAGGTGATCCTCCCACCTCAGCCTCCCTAGTAGCTGAGTCTATAGGTGCATGCCACCACATCTGGCTAATTTTTGTCTTTTTTATAGAGGCAGGGTCTCCCTATGTTGCCCAGGCTGGTCTTGAACTCCTGGGTTAAAGTGATTAGCACACCTCGGTCTCCCAAAGTGCTGGTATTACAGGTATAAATCACGGCAGCCAGCTGTCTCACCTCTAGTTCTGATCGACTTACTCAGATTTATGAAAATGACTCTCACTTTTCCATAGGTTTTCTCATTTTGAGGCTAAACGTTCCCAGGACCTTCCATAATTTCTCATAGGGTGTTCTTGGCACTCCAGGCCATCCCAGTGTCTGTGTCTATGCTACACTCCAGTGCATCACAGTCCTTTGGTACCCTTGCAGCACCTAAATCTCATCCAGTGCCCTACATGCTGTCTGCTCTGTAAAAAGCAAGGTGGAATATTTCACCATTCAGGCACCATTCTCCTACTTTTAGACTGTCATTATTGTTTCCTGGCTACAGGATACTTACTCTTCCAACAACGATCTGAGGTTTAAATTTAGTTTTCCAGTAGCCAGAACATACTGTTTGCTCTCACAGAGCTACTTGTCAATTAAATTCCTAGATCGCTTGTCTGTAGACTACTGTTTGACCTCATGGATAGTTCATGTTTAAAGCCTAAATGCAAAACTTTATATTCATGACACTCTACCTTGCTAAAATCAGTTCACTGTTAACCTTGCTGAAATCATTTTATGTCCTAATTCTGCCATCAAACTCACTATCATACATTTCTTAATAACTCTCTGCAGCCAAGTCATTGATATAATATTGAACATGACCATTCAAGATTAAAAATCTATAGTATGCAATAGTATGCATCTAGAAATTGTCTTCTAATCTGTCATCCATTCACTAATCAGTCACGTTTTAGGTTCCATCTTTTAAAAGGTTACAGATTAACTCTCTCATAATTCAATCAGCATTTCTCCAACTTGTCTCCATACTATCATGAGTCTAATACCTGCTTGCAATCCAGATACACTATGCTCATTGCACACTTCTGCTTCTGATCTGACCTGTGAATAGTCCTATTTAAAAGAGAAATAGGCCAGGCGCGGTGGCTCATGCCTGTGATCCCAGCACTTTGGGAGGCTGAGGCAGGCGGATCATCTAAAGTTAGGAGTTTGAGACCAGCCTGACCAACATGGAGAAACCCTGTCTCTACTAAAAATACAAAATTAGCCGGGCTTGGTGGCACATGCCTGTAATCCTAGCTTCTTGGGAGGTAGAGGCAAGAGAATCACTTGAACCCAGGAGGTGGAGGTTGCGGTGAGCTAAGATCGCACCATTGCACTCCAGCCTGGGCAACAAAAGTGTAACTCCGTCTCAAAGAATAAAAGAGAGAGAGAAAGAAATAAAAGGCATGATTTACAGTGAACTGCTATTGTCTTCTGATGAATTTCTACTCACTGGACTGAGAGTTCAGAAAACTTTCATTTAATAATTAGTTGTAGGGTTTCTAGATTCCACCTTCTTTCTTTTTTGACAATTGGGACAGTGTTTTCCTCTCTCCTTTCCTGTTCTCCATAATTCCTTAGAAGACTGACAGGCAAGCCAATCTCATTTACATGCAATTTGCCTGAACCAGGATATGAAACTATTCAAAACAATTAGGTGTTTTGTTTTGTATTGTTTTGTTTGTTATTTGGGGTTTTTTTTTGTTTGTTTTTGTTTTTGTTTTTTGCCATTCCTTTCCCATATCTTGAGCTCCAATTTCCTGGTCTCCATGTTTTTCTCATTCTGCAAATCATTAACCTTGATAGGTAAATAAAGTTAAAAAACAGTTGTGCTTCCTTTTTGCCACCCATAAACATTAATTACACCACCTACCCCAAACAATAGGCTTGCACCTTTGCAGTTCCTCCTGCTCTGAACCAAATAAAAACAGTTCTTACTACAGTTATTTTTTAAATTTGTTTTCATTTTTTAATTTTTTTGAGACAGAGTTTCACTCTTATTGCCCAGACTGGAGTGCAATGTCATGATCTCAGCTCACTGCAACCTCTGCCTTCTGGGGTTCAAGAGATTCTCCTATCTGAGCCTCCCCGGTAGCTGGGATTACACGTGCCCACTACCACGACCCGCTAATTTTTGTATTTTTAGTAGAGACAGGGATTTGTCATGTTGTCCAGGCTGGTCTCGAACTCCTGACCTCAGGTGATCCACCCTCCTTGGCCTCCCAAAGTGCTGAGATTACAGGTGTGAACCACCTTACTACAGTTTTTACAATTGTCTGTAAGTCTAAGTTTATCCTGGACTTTGGTCATCCGGACTCCATCTTTATCTGTTCATTCATCCATTGGGCAAACTTTTTTTTTTTTGAGACAAAGTTTAAAAAAAAAGAGAGAGAGAGATGAAGCTTCACTCTCGTTGCCCAGGCTGGAGTCTAACGGTGCAATCTCGGCTCACTGCATCCTCTGCCTCTCAGGTTCAAGCAATTATCATGTCTCCCAAGCCTCCTGAGTAGATGGGATTACAGGCATGTGCCACCACGCCCAGCTAATTTTATGTTTTCAGTAGAGATGGGGTTTCACCATGTTAGTCAGGCTGATCTCAAACTCCTGACCTCAGGTGATCCACTTGCCTTGGTCTCCCAGAGCTCTAGGATTATAGGCATGAGCCTCTACAACCAGCCCTGGGCAAACTGTTATTAGAGAATCTGTAATGACTGCACTGGAGATACAGAGCTGGATTAATTATAGCCCTGGTCTCAAAAAGCAAACACCTCATGGGGAAGGAAATAGATTCTTATATATAACTTCCTCATAATTCAATCAGCATTTGTCCATCTTGTCCTCAATTAAGACAAGGAAATTGCATCCTAGTCATGTATTCTCTTTGTGCTAAATTCTGGGTGTTTGTAATTTGCTTCCACACACCTTCTTGGCAAGCAGAGCATCACATGTCACTTCTTTGACTATGTAGTCATGCAGTGAATGATGATGTTTCAGTCAACAATGGACCTCATATGAAGCAGTGGTCTCATAAGATTTTAATATGTAATTTCGCTATACGTTTTCTATGTTTAGATACATAAATACTATTGTATTACAATAGACTACAATATTTACTACAATAACATGTTGTACAGGTTTGTAGCCTAGGAGAAATAGGTTATACTCTACAACCTAGGTGTGTAGTAGGCTATACCATCTAGGCTTATGTAAATACACTGTATGTGTGTATATATATAGGCAACAGGCCATACTATTAATATACAGCCTAGGTGTATAGTAGGCATACTACACACCTGGACTGGTAAAATCGTCCAACAAAACATTTATCTGAAGCAACACATGACTTTAATTAGAAAAAAAAAGGTAGCTAAGGGGAAAAAATGGTAGCTGGTAGCCCAAATGTCAGGGCAAGAGTAAAGGTATTTACAGTGCATGCAGGAGGAGAGAAAGAACAAGGAACAGAAAACCTTGACATTATAACTGCATTCCCCTATTGGCGAGAAGGAAGAGAGTTAAGTAGGTTTTTGGGACACGGTGCAAGTGGCAGACAAGAGTCACCAGCTTCCAGTCATCAAATTGGCAAGACAAGCAGAATACCTCTTGGCATACATCTAAACAGCAATAAAATACATGCGTATACAAGCCTATCATTGAAATTGCAGTGGAGGCAGATTCTGAAACATTTCTAAGGGATTACACTGACTTAATACTCACAAAAAGAAAGTTTAAAAGTAAAAATAAGGGTATTTTGTATATATTTGACCTAGAGTCTCCAATTCTGTGTTTCTCATAAGGCTTTAAGTTAATTAACTGCAAAATTCTCCCATCCCAGGGGTTTCAGGGCTTAAGAAGGAGTCAGTGATGTGTTAAAGTATAGGAGTCTTGTAGCAGGGCTGGCTGAGTGCAGAAGCTTCTGGGGCAGCAGCGTTTGAAACAGACTCTTGACTATGAGCGGGCAATGACAGGTTAGAGGACAGGGCCATCTGGGCAGAGGGCCAGGAGCTGACCAAGGAAAGGAGCAGCAGGCAGGGAGGCCAGCAGTGGTCAGGCCAATTTCTGAAGGGCCTCACGTATTACAGCAGGGAGCCTGGGATTCTCCTGAAAGGAAAGGGGAACTAATACAATGTGTGAGCAGGGTGGTGTGTCATAAGCCAGCTTGTGACTTTAGGACAAGGCAGGAGACAGGTCACAACAGGGGCCCCCTAGAGAGCAGCTCTGGGAGCTTCCATACTCTGCTTTGGTTTTACGTGTATCTTTATATATTGTCCTTAAAAGAATGTTAACAGTCTATTAGCCAGGTGATAAAACAGGGATTTATTCAGTTCTTCCCCTAAGAAGCTGTGAAACGTATTTTCTGGCTGTTATTTCTCTGTTAAATCAGGACCTAGTACCTCTCCTAGCTGCCGATAGCCAAGAAGAGCTACCATATTTGCATATCTTACTGTGAACCAGGCAGCGTGCATATGCATACTCTCATATAATCCTCATAACGTCCTTACCGGGAATGAACTATTAATATTCTCACTGCACAGATGAAGAAACAGAGGGTTAGGAAGTGGATGTGACTCTCTAGATCTTGTAAGTCATGTAGCCAGGAGATTCCTTTGACGAATTTTTCAGTCATTCCAGAGGTCAACCATATGAGGCTCCAGTTGGATTCTAGGTATTACTGAGATAATAGGAAGTAGTGGGAAAACCCTTCATCCTGCTCAACTCAAGTTTGACTTTCCACACAATGTGCTTCCTTTCCCTCTCCTATCAAGCTGCTGCTGCCAACCTATTTTTAGAATATGAAGTTACTGCTTTTAATTGCAGTTCCTCTCAGGCCTTTTCGAAAGAAAGCGGTTAGGGCAACTCGATTCAGCTCTCAGCTTCAGCAATATGGTGACCCCGGTTGCCTTCTTTTCACTTACTCATCACACCATGATTCAGAAGCCTTTTCTTCTCTGGGGAACTCACGCTCATGCTATTGCATACAGGTGCTGGTCCTGATTCCGGTTAGTGCATCACTCTTATTTTTAACTGCTCTGGGATTAGATGACTGAGCCTAAAGTGAAAAGTAGAACGAGAAATTCCCAGAAACTCTGGGGCAGAATTGGTCACACAGTTTTGAGTTTACGATGTTTTCCTTTGAAGGAAGATAAGGTTACCATAAATAATATAATTAAAGTGGCTGGAGTGTGATGAAAAGAATCGAAGCGCTGAAGTCAGAAGAACAATTTTCCATTTCCTTTTTTCTGCTGAATTTAGAGTTGTTTTTGTTAATTGAGACGTAATTCACATATGCAAAATTCCCCCTTGTTAAGGGTACCATTCAATGGTTTTTAGTATGTTCCCACAGTTGTACAATGATAACTCTAATTTCAGAATGTTTACATCACCCCCCAAAAGTGACACCATCCCCATGAGCAATCTCTCCCATGCCCCTTTACTGTGTGCCAACATCATCTAAATGGTTTGCTCCTCCTCATCTTTCTCTCTCCTCTACCTGGAATCCTCCAGCTGTCACCAGCCTGCTCACCAGAAATGAAGTCCCTCTGGCTGAGCACAGGCCAAGGTCATCACCATTTCACTGACCATAAAAGGATGGCTCTGCCATCCTACACAATGTCATCTCTGACAATGAAGGAACCCTATTATCTTGCTATAACTGATATAGTGAGCAAAAGGGTATGTATGCAATCAGAGAGGGAGGGGAAGCTGGGTCTCTGGGGCCCAACCATGCTTGAGAAATTGGCCCTGAATGATACACAAAATCAGACTGATGGATTAGGAACACTGCAGCATACTCTGAAATCACCCACATACTTCCTACCTCTCACCTAGTGCCATTGAAGGAATGCATATTCCTCACCCTAGGTTTTCTGGGAGAAGAGAGACTTCATTCTCTGAACCCCAAAAGGTGAAATGTATAAAAGACACCCCTCTCTAGCCCCTCATTCCCTCCTCCCCAAGGGAGGGAGACTTATCACCACTTTATGTAATCTGTGGTTTTGTCTTGATTACTGTCTGATTCTCCACTAGAACTTAGTGTCCCAAAAAGACAGACGGTTGCTTTATCCTTTACACTGTTACACCTCCAGTGCCGACAACTGTGCCTTAACACAGAGTAGATACTCTGGAAACATGAATGAAGGAGAGGGTCAGAAAGTGCCAAAGTGGCATAAAGTCAGCAGTCAAACCTGAACATGGCAGTCTGTCTGCCACTAATGTGAAAAGCTCTGAATGCTGAGACTCACATTGCTTTAAAAACTGTATTTAATCGTATTTTAAAATGTTGGGCTTCACAGGCACTTAGCAAAACAGGCCCATTATTTGGCAAGCACAGGCCCATAGCTAGAGTTGGCTACTACAACTTCCTGGCCACTCTTCTGTTCTCAGGCCTCAACTTTCAGCCCTGCCCCTCCATACTCAGCTGGAATCCTGGCACAGAAGCTGCGCAGACACACGTACTCACAGCAGGCTGCTGGTTTTCCTCTCCCGGTGTGACTGACCCACCCCTTAGCACAGCCCTGAAGCCCACTAGAAATGCAGTGATGTGGAGAACATCCTAGTTAAGGCAACACCTCTCAGAGCCATACGTACTCGTGTTACCAAAAATGGGTCCCAATCCAGACCCCAAGAGAGGGTTCTTGGATCTCAAGCAAAAAAGAATTTGGGGCAAGTCCACAGAATACAGTGAAAGTGAGTTTATCAGAGAAGTAAAGAAACCAAAGACTGGCTACTCCATAGGCAGGGCAGCCCTGAGGCCTGCCAGTTGACTACATTTATGGTTATTTCTCGATCATATGCCAGACAAGGAGTGGATTATTCCTGAGTTCTACAGGAAAAGGGCAGGGATTTCCCGGAACTGAGGGTTCCTCTCGTTTTAGACCATATAGAAAGTTGCCCTGACATTTGAAAACTATCATGGTACTGGAGGGAGTGTCTTCTAGCATGCTAACATGTTGTAATTATTGTGTAATGAGCAGTGAGAATGACCAGAGGTCGCCATCTTGGTTTTGGCTGGCTTTTTTTTTTTACCACATCTCTTTTTATCAGCAGGGTCTTCATGACCTGTAGTTTGCAAAACCAATCCTGTAGATTCCTATCTCACCTATTCAAGATGGAGTCACTCTGGTTCAAAAACCTGTGACAATTATAAGCTGCTTGACTTGGGGTATAAAACTCAAAGGATGTGCTCTTGTAACAGCAGGTAATAGATATATTGGCTGCCTTTGGAGTTTCACTTTGCTGAGTGGCGTGTATGTATTTGGATCCAGAGCTGAATTGCTCAGATCAGAAAGAGGACAGGCTCTTAGTGGTGGCGTGCCTGTCACACTGCTCTTCCCCCAGGGAAGTGCTCCTCTGAATAAATGTACTATATTTCTGTGAAGGGGCTCTAAATTATTATCCTGCCCAGGGTGCCCCTGCATGTCTGCCCACTCCCCTCAAACCCATGCTGTACCCCACAATTTACCATTCCTACCAATCCATTTTACCTTCCAGCCTTCCCTCCACCCCATGGTGGTTTCAGCCACCATCACTAGGCATTAAGAGCTACCACTGGGTTAAAATGACAAATGTTATAACCAAGTTTCTTTAAAATAAAAGGAGTCCAACCTATGTCCACTGCCATCCAAGACCATGCCAGACTTACTCCTAAATTTCATTTCAATGGTCTCCTAATGAAGCTTCAAGACCATTCACACCAAGTCTTTTACCCAATGGAACCCTTGTCTCTTAGCTTCTGTGGTAACCTAGCAATCCAAGTTCAAAAAGAGAAAATGAAGGGCATGTGTAAACTGGGTCAGCTATCTCTTAATGGTGTTGATTCAGCAGAGAATCTAGGCCAGTGACATTTTGTCATGGCCTACATTGTGGTAGAACCTTTCATTATACATGGAACTTGAGGCAAGGTTGATTATCTTGGCTTGTAAATGAAGGCACTTCCCCCTCATTCTTGCCAATGAGAGTGGAAACACAAAACACTTTTAAAAGTCAGTCTACCAACTTTAGCCTTAACATATTGGGTAACCTACTTGGCTCTGGGTTTCTATAACTACCAGTTGCCCGAGGGCATCTGGAAGGCTGCTCTGCAGCCACTGTGGGTTTGTTTATAACCTGGGTTTTCAGGATAGAGGCTTCTTATCTTCCTTTCTAAGCAGAGAACAATAACCAGAGTGTTTAACCACTGACGAATAAGGGTAAGCAAATATGACTTTAAGGCCCTGACGTCAAATGAGGTTTTGCAGATAGTTCCATGCGGGTTTGGGCCATATGAGGTTCACCCAGGGTCAGACCGTGAACTCCCTGACATCAGTCCTACAGACACACAAGGACAGCCTGTTAGACCAGGAAGCATATTTGTGCCTCAGGCACATAAACAAAATGACCTGCTCCCAAAAATGTGATTATGGCAAATATTACTTTATTCTGTTAGTCTTAGAGCAGGCAGCAACATTTTCTGTGACCTGCCATTAACAAAACAATATGGCCTATATTACTTTATTCTGTTAGTCTTAGAGCAGGCAGCAACACTTTCTATGACCTGCTATTAACAAAACCATATGGCCTACTAAGAGCAATTTTTCGTGAAGTAAATTCAAGTCCATAAACATTTATCATAAAAAATACAATCCCTGACTTGCCAGTGATGATTACTAACGTTTTCTAGAATCTCTTGATTGTAAGGTTAATTTTCATTGAAGGTTTCAAGCTCAAGCAGCCTTCACTGCTTCTCATCACTCTGGGTAGAATGAACCACTTTGTTCCCACAGTCCCCTATACATGCCTTTACTGAAGTGCACATTGCTGATGCTTCCAGTTTTGTTTATGTCTGTCTTCCTATTGTTTCTTGATATTATTAAGGGTCAAGGTCATATTTTGATCATCCATATCTTCTCAGGGCTAAGTATAGTACCTGGTACAAAGCTGACATCAAATATACATCTGTTGAATAAGTAAACGGACGAAATCTCTTGCAATAGTGCAAAATGCATGGTTTCTAAAGTCAACTTAATTTCTTTCATTAGCCAAAGCATGACCAATAAGCAAGACTGAAGAGTTAAAACATGGACAAGAATAATTTCTCATTTTCCATTTTCTTCAGCCCACAAAGTTTTCTCCCAAATATCCTTTTTCTTCAAAATAGGATACTTGTATTTCAAGGATATTTTTATTTCTTTTAAGAGTCCATGTTATGTAAAGCTGTAAATTCTGCACAAAGAGGAGTATAATCCACTATGCAACAAGAGACTGGATTTTTGTCCAGGCTTTGACAATAATCAACTGTGTCACACTAGGAAAGTCACTTCCTTCTCTGTTGAGAACAGCTAGAGGTGGCAGATGAGTTTCATCTCAAGGATCAACTCCAATCCATTGGTAGAGACCAGATAAAATACTGTATTGGTGATTCTAAAATCCTATTGACATCAGTGGGAAAGAATGCTGGAATCAATTAGTGATGTCCATATTGAACATGCTGGGAAAGAATGACGGAAAATAAGCCAGATATTAGCCATGCTAGTATAAACAATCTCAACTGTCCCCTTCAAGCTTTAAAATGCTGATTTCTTGTATTAGTTCACAGATTACCCAGAATATTTTTAACATTTATAACATACATAGATGTGGCCAGGATATATTCAGTGTTTACTAAATCCTGGCACTATGCAAAGTCCTTTGCATAGGTTATCTCATTTCCTCCTCACAACACTGCTATGAGGTCCACACTGTTATTATTCACACCATACAGGATGAGGAAACTGAATCCAGAGATGCTGAATGGCTTGCAAGTTCACACTGCTATCACAGTGAAATCCAGACACACTCTGAGCACCTTTCTCCAGGAACTATGTTCTTAATCACTATGTTGGGTTAGATTGTCTGCTTTGGCTTCCTTTTAAACAAAAAAAAACCCCTAAGATAATGTCTGCAATAGAAAAAAGAAGCATATTCAAGTGACAGGAAATTGCTTGCATTTTACTCTGATAGACAATGATTTCCAACGTTAAGTAATAAAGGGCAGTACAAATATTGACTGTTCCCGAATCACTGATACTGTAAGCAAGCTGTTTGAAATACACATGTTCTTGGGAAAATTCAGACACGTAATCATTTTTCAGTAGTACTATAGAGTTAATGAAATTGAGATATTTTATGTAAAATAAAACAGGAAATTAAGAGGTTAAGAATGTCATTTGAGGCCTTTATGCTAGAAGATACTCTGTCAGATGGTTGGTCAGTAACTTTTCCTATCACATACCATCCTCAGCCCCCTTTCAGTTCTGCACTCCGTGACTTCCCTGACACTCAGCAGATGACCTTCTCTCTCATTTTTCCAATCAGTTCCAAGTCTTTTAGGCCAAGTAGACTTATATTATGTAAAGCTGTAAAGTCTGCACAACGATGAGTATAATCCACTATGCCCCCCTGCCAGGCCACAATGGCAAGGTTACCCTGCGAAAACTTTTCTAGGCTCAGATTAGAATAGGTTCTCTAATTCACAGATTGTAGCATGACAGCTTCCTAGAAATGGCTACACAAACAAATTTAATTTACCAATAGGTGGAGTATGAGACCTGGCCACAGTTCCTTTCACCAAAACCTGAGAAGCACTTACAACCCTCAAAGTTAGAAAAGGTCATTTACACTGATGCCCAGAGGGTGGGAGAATATGTACACTACTTCACAGAGAAGGACGCTACATTTTGCTGCATTTTGTATGTGCATTTTCTTGTATCTTTACTCTCACTTCCCTACTCACTCCTCTCTATACAAGACTATTCCTAATGTCATCTAGGTTCTGATCTCATCATTTATAACTTTCTTCTTTCCTACATTGGGTTTAAATTAATTTCCCATTACTCATTAAATGCACTAATGGATTCTCCTTTTAAGAAATTCAGACATTACAGATAAAGCCAAAGTTCCATAGACGATTAAAAATATAAATCTTGAAGCAGAGGTCTAAGATGATCAGCTCGTATGGTAACTGAGGTTGTGGTCATCATGACGTTGTGGAGAGAATTTTCTCCTCTGTATTAAACTTCTTAAAAAAGTAGTTTCCTCCTCCTCAGCATAAGTTGCCTCAAATCATTTTTACCTTCAGAAACAAACAAACAAAACAAAACAAAAACTCCCTTTTTCCTAAAATCTTCTAGCTACCATCTCTTTTCCTCCTCTCCTCCCAGTCACTTCTTTTAAGGTTTTCTCTGTATCCTTCCTTTTATGCAGTTTCACTACAATGTATCTTCTTTCTGTTTACATTGAGTTAAACCTAATGATAAAGAACAGAAACCTATACCAAGAGTTAAGGAAAAAAACACCCAAGTTTACTTAATTGCTGCCTTCTGCTACCCCTTGGCCCAGAGAGCTGGGAGTGGAGATGGGGAAGCCAGAAGACAGTGCACAATTAGACCCATCTGCTATATTCTCAGCCAGACAGACTGAGGGCCCCCTAACGGTAAACAGCGGCTTCTTCCAGTTACGGAACGGTATTTGCATCCTGGAGTTCCCAGCACTCCTTTAAGCACTTGGCACAGCTGGAGAGCAGGTTATTGCTAAGTTAAGTACTTCCTTTCACAAGAGCTTATCTGGGTGTAACTGATTATTACCAGAAGTGCCCAGCTCACTTCTCTACTTCATCCCTGTCAATCAATCATACTCATGTGTCTACTTTTACGTCATCACATATCATCATAATAAATGTATTTATGCGTTTCAGCCTAAGGTCCTTCTAATTTCTTCTAGTGACCCTCCAAAAGGAGTCTCAATATATGAGATATTAAGCTAGTAAATCCATGGAGCGAAAGGGAAGGCCCAAAATTTCCTCTGACTATAACATTTCATATGAACAAAAACAAACCAGAAATAAGTTCTCTTTATAAAAGGACAGCTAGTTGTCTTGTTAAAATTTAATAAGTACTATTGATTCTTTCCCCAAAGACTTAAAACCACTTTTACCATATGTATTAGTCCATTTTCATTCTGTTGATCAAGACATATCCAAATATCTGAGACTGGGTAATTTACAAAAGGAAGGTTTATTGGACTTACAGTTCCACATGGCTGGGGAGGCCCCGCAACCAGGGCAGTAGGCAAGGAGGAGCAAGTCATATCTTATGTGGATGGCAGACAGCTAAGACAGAGCTTGTGCAGGGAAGCTCCCCCTTATAATACCGTCAAATCTCATGAGACTCATTCACGATCATGAGACCAGCACAGAAGAGACCTGCCCCCACGATTCAATTACCTTTCACCAGGTCCCTCCTACAACACATGGGAATTCAAGATGAGATTTGGATGGGGACACAGCCAAACCATATCATTCTACCCCTGGCCCCTCCCAAATCTCATGTTCTCTCATTTCAAAACCAATCATGCCTTCCCAACAGTCCTGCAAAGTCTTAATTCATTTCACTATTAACTCAAAATTCTACAGTCCAATGTCTAATCTGAGACAAAGCAAGTCCCTTCTGCCTATGATCTGTAAAAACCAAAAGCAAGTTAGTTACTTCCTAGATACAATGGGGGTACTGACGTTGGCCATATACAGCTGTTCCAAATGGGAGAAATTGGACAAAACAAAAGGGCTACAAGAACCATGCAAGTTCAGAATCCAGCAGGGTAGGCAAATCTTAAAGCTCCAAGATGACCTCCTTTGACTCCATGTCTCACATCCAGGTCACGCTGATGCAAGAGGTGGGTTGCCATGCTCCTGGGCAGCTCTGCCCCTGTGGCATTGCAGGGTACAGCCTCCCTCCCAGATGCTTTCATGGTCTGGTATTGAGTATCTGCAGATTTTCCAGGTGAACAGTGCAAGCTGTTGGTGGATCTACCATTCTGGGGTCTGGAGGATGGTGGCCCTCATCTCACAGCTCCACTAGGCAGTGCCTGAGTAGGGATTCTGTATGGGGGCTCCAACCCCACATGTCCTTTCTGCACTGCCCTAGCAGACGTTCTCCATGAGGGCCCCACCCTTGCAGCAAACTTCTGCCTGGGCATCCAGGCATTTCCATACACCTTCTGAAATCTAGGCAGAGGTACCCAAACCCCAATTCTTGGCTTCTGTGCATTTGCAGGCACAACACCATGTGGAAGCTGCCAATGTTTGGGGCTTGCACCCTCTATGTTGACCCCTTTCAGCCACAGCTGGAGCAGCTGAGACACAAGGCACCAAGCTCCTAGACTACACAAAGCATGAGGATCCTGGGCCCAGCCCACGAAACCACTTCTTCCTTCTAGGCCTCTAGGCCTGTGATGGGAGGGGCTGCCATGAAAACATCTGACATGCCCTGGAGACATTTTCCTTATTGTCTTGAGGATTAACATTCAGCTTCTTGTTACTTACAAAAATTTCTGCAGCTGGCTTGAATTTCTCCTCAGAAAATGGAATTCTTTTCTATTGCATTACCAAGCTGTAAATTTTCTGAACTTTTATGCTGTTTCCCTTTTAAAACTGAACATCTTTAACAGCACCTAAGTCACATCTTGAATGCTTTGCTGCTTAGAAATTTCTTCTGCCAGATACCTTAAATCATCTCTCTCAAGTTCAAAGTTCCACAAATCTCTAAAGCAGAGGCAAAATGCCACTAGTCTCTTTGCTAAAACATAACAAGAGTCATCTTTGCTCCAATTTGCAGCAAGTTCCTCATCTCTATCTGAGACCACCTCAGCGTTGATTTTATTGTCCATATCATTATCAGCATTTTAGTCAAAGCCATACAGCAAGTCTCTCGGAAGTTGCAAACTTTCCCACATTTTCCTGTCTTCTTCTGAGCCTTCCAAACTGTTCCAACCTCTGCCTGTTACTCAGTTCCAAAGTCACTTCTGCATTTTCAGGTATCTATTCAGTAGCACCCTACTTCTTATACCAATTTTCTGTATTAGTCCATTTTTATAATGTTGTAAAGACCTACTTGAGACTGGGCAATTTACAAAAGAAAAAGGTTTATTGGATTTACAGTTCCACATGGCTGGGAAGGCTTCACAATCACGAGAGAAGGCAAGGAGGAGCAAGTCATGTCTTATGTGGATGGCAGCAGGCAAAGGGAGATTTTGTGCAGGGAAACTCCCCTTTTTAATACCGTCACATCTTGTGCCACTCATTTACTATCACGAGAATAGCATGGGAGAGGCTGTCCCCATGATTCAATAACCTTTCACTGGGTCCCTCCCACAACACATGGGAATTCAAGATTAAATTTAGGTAGGAACACAGCAAAATCATATCACCAAAAACCTCATTTTTAACTATGCAGGACTCTGTTTTCTTTCTTCCTTTTTTTTACAGTTCTTTGATCTTTAATTCTAGTTCAATGTCAATGCCATGCTGTTCTAACTGCTGGAGTTTTTCATTATATTTTGATATTTGGTAGGGTAAGTGCCCTTTTATTGTTTTTTTTTGCAAAAATATTTTTGAGTGGTCTCTACACACTTGGTCTTCCATGTGAACTCTAGAATCAGCTTATTATTTTCTATTGTTTTTGAATTGTTATATGGGCATGTCAAATCAGTGAGAATGAGTTGGACTTTATAATATTTCAGTATTGGAGATAACCAGATAACTACATGAAAAAAAGATAAAATTGGGGAGAGAGATCCAAGATGGCCGATTAGCAACAGCTCAGGAATGTAGCTCCCAGTGAAAGCGCAGAGAACGAGTGGACGCCGCACTTTCCAACGAATTTTTGTTGCCCACAGACCGGGAGATTCCCGGCAGAGGAGCCACA
>CAUYQU010007599.1:0-24406 GCA_963574635.1 Cheracebus regulus | reverse complement strand
TATCAAAAAGTAAAGAATATTACAACAATGAAGAATTTACATCAACTAACGGGCAAACAGCTAGTTAGGCTTAAATAACAGTATTAAATTCACATATATCAATATTAAGCCTAAACTTAAAGGGATTAAATGCCCCAATCAAAACACACAGTTAGACAAACTGAATAAAAAGTTAAAACCCATCAGTATGCTGTATTCAGATCTTTCTTATAGGCAAGGACACACAAAGACTTAACATAAAGAGATGGAGGTAGATCTACCAACCTAACGGAGAGAAAAACAAAAACAAAAACAAACGGATTTGAACTGAGACCTGGAACAAGCAAATTTAATAAATATGTACAGAACCTACCACCCCATATCCACAAAACATATATTATTTTCAATATTATATCATACCTATTCTAAAAGTGATCACATAATAGGAAATAAATCACTTTTTAGTAATTGCATAAGCATTTCACAGATTTAAATGAAATTCTGAGCAATAGAGCAAGATTCTCATTCTCGCTCCCTCTTTCTCTTTCTTTCTTTTTTCTCTTTTATTCTACTTCTTTCTTTCTCTTAAAAAAAAAAAAAAACTTCCCCTCTCTCTTTCTTTCTCTCTTTTATAAAAAAAAAAAAATCCAATCTGTCTTATTCAGTTTACTGATTTAAAATGTTACTCTCCTCCCCAAATATCAAGAAACATGTTTGACCAAATATCTAGGCACTCAGTCAGATTGTTACATAAAATTAACTGTCACACACATGCGGTCAACATTTTGTTTCTAAGATGAATATTTCTCTAGATAGAGTGGCCATATTTTTTAATAGCCCATTCTCAGAAGAAAAAATACAAATATTATGAACAAATATCTCAGAAGAAAAAATACAAGTATTACGAACAACTCATAAATGACCCTAACTTAAAACACTGCATTTAGCAGATTTCTTGCTGAGTTTTCTAGTGGCAACCACAATGAGACTTATTTGTTTCCAAGAGGCTGCATTAGGAAATAAATGTTCTCTATACAGCAATGTCTTAACTGCCCTTTAAGTTTTCGTTGAGAGGGGTCATCGAATGATCCTAGACTCAGGTGAAATTTTGCTCCCTGTAGATGTCCTCACAAACATTATAGTTAAGCACATCTAAAACTCTCATGGGAGTTTTGAACTCATGTAACTGAAGGAATTCGTAGGAATTCCATTTTCTCTCAACATGGTTGCTTTGAAACAAAAAGAATTAGGTTCAAGAAGTAAATCAGTCCACAAATGGTAATTCTGGGCATATTATAGTTTTCCAGTTGTTTAGATATATATATATATTATTACAGATTAACAACTCAAGCCATTTTAATTTTGAGACCTCCAAAATTAGAGCTTGAGAAAGGATGAGTATACAAGCAGTTTAGAAGAGTATCCTCTAAAATAGGACTGAAGGAGTGAAGAGAGTTGGAGAAGGGTTCAGATTGCTACTGAGATTGCAGAAGTCCTCCCAGAACTGTCTAGTCATTTATCTATCAGCTTCTATTTCTCTTGATTGAGGTTGGGCTCTGAAGATATTCATTTCTGGCTACCTTTGCCTGTACATGCAAAAAACTCCAAAGAGAATGTCTGAAAGAAGAAATCAGAGAGAGCAGTTAAGTCTAGTGCCAAGCGTTGTAACTGTCAAGGGAATGTGACTACCCAGGGAACTCTTCAACAGGAGTCCATTTGAAATCGGAAGTGGGCTAAAGTTATGTCAAGAGCCACTGAAAGTACATCAACAACATAATTTAGAAGTTTCCTTTAGTGAGTGTTGATGTGTCAAACTTTGAAGTTTTGTTTTTTGAATATATCTTTATTTTGTAACTAAAAAAAAACTTTGCAGAAAATTCAACTCAATGTACAATTAATGTGTTTCATGACTAAAGGTCAGTTGCTTCATTGCTGAGGTGAACAATCTATCAGTAGGGCAATTGGCATTCTGTTTGATGTGATCTTTCTCATTAGGTGTTTATAAGATATTTTCTTTTATATAATAGTTTTGACTTTTGTTTCCCTGTATTTAAGTGTGTGTTTCTTGTACTTGCTTGTCTATAATTTACTGTGACTCTGGAGATAACGATGACTTGTTTTAATATTTTTGGAAAATTATAAGACATTATTTATTTGAGAACTACCTCCTCACATGTCTATTCCTTCTGTCTGCAACCCAAGATTAGATGTATCTTATAACTTTTCACTTTAATCTATTTAACTGCTGACTTAAAAATATTTGCTATATTTTGTACTCCAATTTAATTGCCTACAATTTCTTCAGACATGCATTTCAGCTAAGTAATTTAATTTTCCTCTGTGTGCAAGTGGCTGTATAAATCAATTCAAATTTTACTTCCATATTTTGTTTTTTTATTATTTGTCTTACATACAAATCTATCTTGTGTTGTATATTATATTTTGTTCATGTATTTATAATACGTTTGAGAGAAACAAAACCTTGATTTTATATTTTATATCTTTAATTGATAATATTATTTACTAAAACACTCAAAATTTTATTTAGCATTGTTTGATATTATTCACTCTAAGACATGAGACTGGTTTCTTCTTGATTTATAAATTGTGTACCTGTGTTGTGTGTGGGCATGTACTGTTACTGTATTTGTCTGTGTGTGTGTCTGTCTTTACATGATGCAATAACTTAATAGTAAAATTAAGGCTCTAAACTACTAAGATTTATTTTTTATTATATTCCTTGAAGTTCTTTACTAACATTCAAATCTCAAAATTATTAGTTAGTACTCCCAAATAGTGAGTGGGGATCCAAACACCATTTTTTTCTCATGATAAGGTTGTGATTCCAAATACTCAGGAAAGAGCTTTTTGCTTTTTTGTCGTTGTTGTTTATTTAATAGTCTACATTTTGTTTTCTTTGC
Source organism: Cheracebus regulus (assembly GCA_963574635.1). Lineage (NCBI taxonomy): Eukaryota > Metazoa > Chordata > Mammalia > Primates > Pitheciidae > Cheracebus > Cheracebus regulus. The sequence continues at coordinate 21,506 of CAUYQU010007599.1, read as the reverse complement.
TTTGTTGAAGAATCATTTCCACAAATATCTCAGAACAAGATAGGCATAGTATTTTATATTGTTTTAAACTAACTTAGAACACAACATTAGGGATTTTGAATGTTTGGTACAATTCCTGGGACCAGTTGCATTTTTTGTGGGGTGGTTTTTAAAACATTTTCTCTATTTTTTTCTTGGAAATTGATTTATTAAAATGTTAATTTGAGGTAATTTGTAGAAACAATATTTTCTAAGAAATTATATCTTTAAAATATTTTAAAAATTATTTATACAAATTTATAAATAAATACCTTCTCTGTATATTTTAAATTATTTTTACTCCAGTGATTATTTCTGCTTTGTAGTTTCTTACATTTACAATTCTTCTTATTTCATCATTAGGTTAGTGAGTGGTGTTTCAATTTTGCATGTTGAAAAACATATTTAGAATTTTTATTCCCTAAGCCATTCAATTTTATGGGTGTTTTAACTTATTAATTGTTGACTTTTATCCCGTTTTAATTTCTGCTTTCTTTTGCTTGACTTTGTTGAAGTTTCAAGTATTTTAAGTGATTATTTAATGAATTTCTTATTTTAAAATTTTATTTAAAGAAATGTTAAACAGTACTCTCTATTGTATGTCATAAGTTATAAGATGTATTATTTCATTCACATTATTTTAAGAAACCATTTATTTTTCTTTTGCCTTTAATTTAAAATGTCTGAGAATGGGAAGTCCTTTTTATTACTATTAATGTCTCTTTTGTTTTGTGTTTTGACCATAAACTGTGTTTTCTTAATTTTACTTTGCAGTTCCTCCTGTGACCTTTCAACAAATGATTGAATGCAAGTTTCTTTTAAAAATGTCTGCTTCTCCTGGACTAGAACTGTCTTAGCTCATTTTGTGCTGCTATAACAGAATACCATAGACTGGGTAACTTACAAAATAATTGTTTCTCACTGTTCTAAGAAAAGTTCAGTATCAAATTGCTGGTATCTGGTCGGGGTCTTCTTACTTTGTCATCTGATGGCAGAAGGGAAAACAGGGTAAAAGAGAAGGACAAAAGTGGCCAAACTCATCCTTTTTAAGGAACCCTCTTCCATGATAAACCCACTCCTGAGATAATAGTATTTCCATTCATGAGGAAGGAGACTTGATGACCTAATAACTTCCCATGAGGCTTCACCTCTCAGCACTGCTGCACTGGGGATTAGGTTTCCACCATATGATTTTTGGGGGATATTTTTAAACTGTAGCAGAAGTTGTCTTTTTATTTTAGAAAACCAGCCACATATAAATAAAATACAATGTGCTCCTTACTCACTTAAAGGGTTGGGAGCACTTACCCACCCACTGCTATTCATGGCTAAAAATCTGAGGTAGAAAAGCAACCACATATAAATGTAAACCCAAAGTGCTCCTAACCCCCTTGAAAAATATGGGGGTCGGGAGCACTGACCCAACCCCTGCAATTCATGGTTAAAAATCTGAGTAGAACTTTTGGCTCCGCTCAAATTTAACTCCTAATAGCTTAATGTTGACTGGAAGCATTACTGATAACTTATAGTCAGTAGAAGTAACATGTATTTTTATGTTATATGTGTATTCTTACAATAAACTAAGACAGAGCATATACGATGTTATTAAAAAAACATAAAGAAGAGAAAATATATTTACTATCTATTAAGTGAAAGTAGACCATCACAAAGGTCTTCATTCTCATCATCTTCATGTTGAGTAGGCTAAAGAAGTGAAGGGGTCAGCCTAGCTGTATCAGCAATGGCAGAGGCAGAAGAAAATCCTCATGAAAGCATACCTTGACGGTTCAAACATGTTCAAGGATCAACTGTACATACATATATATGAAATGCCTTATTGGTTATGTTATTTGCACTTAATTGATTATAAACCTATACTTTTTATGGATGAGAGAAATTAATTATAGTATTTATATGAGAAAATATATGAGCATAGCAAGAATAACTGAAATAATGTCATATTAGGCTACTCTCTCATTGCTATAAAGAACTACTTGAGACCTGATAATTTATAAAGAAAAGAGGTTTAACTGAGTCACATTTCCTCAGTCTATATAGAAGGCATGGCTGGGAGGCCTCAGGAAATTTACAATCATGGCAGAAGGCGAAGGGGAAGCAAGTACCTCTTCACATGGAGACAAGAGAGAGAAAAAGAAGGTGGACTTGCCATATACTTTTAAACCATCAGATCCCATGAGAACTATCTCATTATTACAAGAACAGCATGGGAGAAAACTGCCCCCATGATCAAGTCACATCCCACAGATTCCTCCCTCAATATATGAGTATTACAATTCCACATGAAATTTGAATGGGGACACAGAGCCAAACCATATCAAATGTGTTACAATAAGTGGTTGGTAGTATCTCTACTAGATAATAAAATATGCATCTATAATAAAAATCTCCCATTATAAGCAAAATATTTGTGTTTCCCCAAAATTAATATGTTAAAGCCTTAAACTTCAGTGTGAATATATTTGGAGATTGGCCATTTATGGAAGTAATTAAGGTTAAATGAGTTGACAAGCATAGGGCCTGATTAGATGGAATTTTTGTTCTCATAAGGAAAGATATCAGAGCACTCTGTTTGTGTGTATTTGTATGTGCATGAGCACATATACTCAGGAAAGATGACATGAGGACATAGTGAGAAGGTGGCATCTGCAACCAGGAAGAAAGCACTCACTGGTAACTAAATCTACAAGCACCTTGATCTTGGACTTTTCAGCTTACACAACTGAGAAAAGTAAATTTATTATTGTAGCTATGTCATTCAGCCTTTGTTATAGCAATCCAAGTAGACTATATATTATAATAAAAAAAGTATAGGAGAGCCAGGAGTGGTGGTGTGTACCTATAGTGCCTACCCATGAGTAGCTGCTCATGAGGCTAAGGTGTGAGGATTGCTTGAGGCCAGGAGTTTGAGGTATAGTGCAATATGATTGCACCTGTGAATAGCCATTGCATTTCACCCTGGGCAACATAACAACACCCTATCTCAAAAAAATGTTTTTGTATTTGTTTATGAGTAAATAGTAAAACCAATGGAATAGACTAGAAATACAGAATATTTCAAATCAATGGATTTAATACTATTTTTAAAACAGAACAGGGACAAAAGGAGCCATTTACAAAATGAAACTGAAAATTTGCCAGACACATATACCATATAGACTCATGTAAAAAAACTAAATGAAAAAAAAAAAGATCTGACTTTAAATAAAAACAAATATATGCATAAACACTCGCAAAAATAATTTTGTAAAAATAATTTTGTGAAGCAATTTTATTGTATTATATGTTTATATTTGAACATAAATTATCTTGTATATAGAAAACTTATTTGGATTTAGAAATATCAGTTTAAATTTAATTTCTGTCAATTTTTAAATGTTGTTTCCTGTGAATTTCTAGATTTTTGATTTATAGAGTAGTCTAAACCCATTCTAGGTTGTCAGGGAAAGAAGTAAAGCAGCTGGTCTGGAATTCATTTAGCTCCAAATTATAAGGAAAAGGTGTGGGGAAAGTTGTCATGAGGGAAAATGGTGACTTGATCTTACCTTCTGCAAATATACTACTATCTTGATCTTCTGGTAAACAAACTACTGATATTTGCTAGGAGGAGGGTATTATCTATGGATTTGTCATAGGAGAATAACCCTGGTTTAGAATTATGTATAATAAACAAACCAAAGTCCATGGATTTATTAGGCATGAATCCCTGAAAAATGTCACACAATCCCTGAAATCATCTGGGTACCAAAAAAGGAAGCTTCATAACCTGAACTCTCCCTTTTGAATGTGGTGACCTACATATGGCACTTAGTGAACTCCTCCATAAAATAGGCCACAGGGAATGTGTCCTGTGTGAGAATGAGGTTCCATGGAAGCCACACAGGATGTGCCAGACCTCTCCCAGCTTTGCTTATGGTTCTTTCATGATTATATCCTTCAGCTTATTAGTAAAATATAATACTAGATAAGATCAATGATTTGTGTCAGATTTAACAATTTACTTTTTGTGTTAGCTAATATTGGCATTGTGAATAAAAACAGTTTTCAGACTCATAAATCATAATGGCAAAAACACATTTTAGAAAAAAAAACCTGGGGTGAAAAAATATTATGAGTATCTGGTGACAGAATTACTATTCTACTCATCCTTGACATGAGGCAAATGATGAGGTAAATTCATGTGAGAAAGTCTTATCAGTGAAATTTGGATAAACAGACCCAGTGGAACTAGCTAAGTGGATGGTTAGGCAGTATAAGGCTTAAGGAAAGTTAGCAAGATTTCAGTTTTTGGCTATTATTAATGGCTCTGAACCAGAACCAGCTTACAACTCTAATACAAGAATTGGGTAACAGGGGAGAAACATATTTTGTAAGATCAATTTTCTTGTCACTGGAAAGCTTTCTAAATTTTTCATGACTGTAGAGATGTATCAATTTAACTGCAAAGTAACTTAATAAACATAATATATTAATTGTAGAAATATGTATATATATATATGGAAGTCAAATATTCTTTTAAATAGCTGAATCATGTTGTAGAATAATACTGCCAGAAACCTGGTTAATCATATTGGCATATATCCCTAGAATTAATGTTCAGAAGGTGCATCATTATCTTTTAAATCTACTGAATGGAGTGCATTATTTGAGTTTTTAACAGAGCCTGAAAGAACTGTAAACATTTATGGTAAAGAGTTTCCAGGCATATATACCAGCTAATCTGCAGCAGTAGATAAATCCAAGAGTTGGGCACATCTACCTGAAAGGGGAAATTGCCCTATTCTTCTCCACACACTAATGGAATCCTTCCTCCTAAGTGGCTGAAATGTTAACAATATCTATGGTTTCATGTTATCTTTAAAGTAATCATAGAGGCAAGTCTAATTTTATGCCATTGGCAAGGATGTTGATGGATGTGGCATACAGTGAATTTCTCAACCTTTGTTGCCTTTGCTAAACTTGTTCTTGGGAAGCTAGGGTAGTATTCAGCAGGCAGTATTTTAGTGAATTGGTGCTACAAACTCAATATTTGTGCACCCCAATTCATATGGTAAAATCTTAACTCCCAACCCCCTACGGTGTTAGGAAGTGAGACCATTTTTGATGATTAAGACATAAGGATAGAGCCATTATGGATGAGATTTGTGTCTTAATAAAAATGACTCTGGAGTGCTCCTTGGTCCCTTCTTCCATATAAACATACAGTCAAAAGTATGGGTTTACCAGACACAGAATCTGATATTACATTGATGCAGGATTTCCCAGATCTAGAACTGTGAAAAATAAATTTCTATTGCTTATAAGCCATCCAGTCTATGCTACTCTGTTATATCAGCCCAGAAGGACTAAGATAACCTGCACAGAGAAACTACATAAGGAGAAAAACAGTCTATACCTTAAACAGAAAAGGAAACAGGGAGACAAGACATGAAAAGCAGGCTAAAAATGGCAGCCAGATCAGCTGGGTGAATTTATTTATTTGGGTTTCAAAAATAGAGTTGAAAAACTAAATATATGGAGTTTTATATTAGGGGTTTGACAGCTTATTGTCAAAGCTTGATGGATGAAAAAACAAATCCAGCACACTCCTCTCTTTGGAAGCACCTTGGAAAATTTACCCTCTATATCTTAGTCTTAAAGAATTCAAATCCAATTATAAGAATCATGATATATAACAGAAAATTTTAAAATGAGGCTCTGAATTTATAGCTTTAATTAAAGTCATAGAATCTGAACAAAAATGAATGGAAGGCCAGGATCTTGCCATACCACTGGGAGTGAAATGAGGGTAGAATATTAGGCTGCATTCAGTAATTCACGTAAAATGGACTATGAATAATAAAATGAGGCAGCACCACAATGAAGTTCACTCATAATGTGGATTATGTTAAAAACACACAGTAAGGGTAACAGAATATAAAGAGAATATACTGTTTTCAGGAGTAGGTTAACTGTGCAAAGGGCCAACGATTGATATATACTTTCAGGCACCTTCTGTGTTCATCACTGTCAGTTCAAGTCCTGTCCTTCTGTCTAAGCAAAGTCAAGCTAGCCACCTGACTTACTAATGAGACTTTCTGAGTCAAAGGCCATTTGAATGCTTGGAAGCAGCACCAGTATACCTTGGAGGTGGTGCAACCTTGGGGAAAGAGGGTAATATGGTTTGGCTCTGTGTCCCCACCCAAATCTCTTGTGAAATTGTAATTCCCAGTGTTGAACAAAGGGCCTGGTGGGGGCTGATTGAATCAATTTTCTCCTTGCTGTTCTTCTGATAGATTTTCATGAGATCTGGGTGTTTGAAAATGTGTACTCCCTCCCCATTCTCTGTCTGTCTCTTCTGCCAGTCATGTAAGATATGCCGGGTTCCCCTTCATCATCTGCCATGATTGTAAGTTTCCTGAGTCCTCCCCAGCAATGCATCCTGTGCATCCTGCAAAACTGTGAGTCAATTAAACCTTTTCTCTTTATAAACTATCCAATCTAGGTAGTTCTTTTCAGCAATGTGAAAACAGTCTAAGACAGAGGGCAAGGACAAGCCTTTAGATTGGTCAGAGTTAAGAACTATTTTTTCCCCCTAAGAGTGGAAGATGGGCCAGGCTCCCATTCTTAGTGCATAATTTGGACATTCACAGAATTTTAAGATAAAGCCAATAGCCTTTATGTGAGATTAGAAAAATAGACCCAAAGGAACTGAAATATCTGTAGGAATTTAAAGAAAAAATTAAAGTGAATATTGTGGATGACAATCAATAGAGAGGAAAACTGCAAACTCAAAAAAAAAGTGTGAGGTTTAATAAGGTGCTTTAGTCACATCCCCAGAGATAGAAAACTGGTTCTTGGTGTGTGGATAATTATACATCAAATCCGATGGACTAAGACAAAACTGTAACTCCTGGAGCAAATCATTAAAATCTGAGGTTACTGTGCCAAAGAAATATGCCCCAAATAAACAAGAAAGTCATCACCTGAAAATTGTAGTGACTAAAACTCCCTGAAGTCACGGTCAGGTCATAGACATCAAATGGATTTCATTAGACCTCTTTTCTAGCCCCAAGTAGGTGTTAATCTCACTATTCTACTCTAGTTTTTACATATCCTATAACAAAATTAACCTTGAAGAATACGATTGAAGGATTTTAATAGAAATCTCTATTAATTTGGCCTACTTGGATGAATTTCTTTCTGATAAACATATGTCTAGGTGAATATTTCACAGCTACCACTTTATATAAATTGTCAAGAAAAGATAGCATTACATACATATATCAGAAGCTTTACCACTCTTAGTGGCCTTATTGATAATTTGGAATGGGCAATTGAAACATTTATTACTTAAAACAGGTGACTTCTAAAAATTTGGCTTTTTTAGATAAATTATACGTTTGAAACCGGCTATGAGAAGTAAGATTTCCAAAAGTTGGGGTGGAGGAGAATACAATTACACAACTGCATTACTTTACACTTTCAACACTTTTTTTTTACTTCCATGATCCAGGGGTCCAGGTCTGTGAATAAAGAAGCATTCCCAAGGAGGTTGATAATAATGTTCCAAATATCATATAAATAACATTATTTTTACAGTGTTTGTTACAGAGATATTTTAGATTGGGTCACAAATTCACCTTATCCAGCTTAATGAAAACAGTGAAGCTTAATGAAAATTGTGAATCCCTTTATTACTAAGTGGCAGAGGCAATGATAAGATTTTTGTTAAAACCCATGCTATTCAATAGTGGCCATGAGAAATTGTTAATGAGCATATTATTCTTATTGCCTTCATTGTAAATAGTGCATCTGAGCCTGAAACCCTGACCTAGGGAGACAGCAAAGACATACAGTCAAAAATATCATGTTAGGAATGAAAATTATTATTTCTTATCAAGTCCTGGAGGTCTTTGGGTTGTTAGTTGGCTTCCGGATTTTCAAAGATTTGAGAAAAAAATGTGTAATTAAAATATATGGAAAGGGAAATAGCCTTGGGAGAAAAGAGTTAAGGCAGCTGGGCTGAGATTCTTCTGAATACTAAGGAAGTATTCCTAGGGAAAGAAGTGGGCTACATAGTCTAACAGCCTTGTAAATATGTTAACTCAATCTCCTACTTAGATTGCCAATATAGACTGAAGGGAAGGAGAGTCTTTATCTATAGAAACTCTGTGGCAAGAGAAGAGGTATTTTATTAGGGAAAGAGGAAGTCAAATTATCCCTATTTGCAGATGACATGATTGTATATTTAGAAAACCCCACCATCTCAGCCCGAAATCTCCTTAAGCTGATAAGCAACTTCAGCAGTCTCAGGATACAAAATCTACATGCAAAAATCAAAAGCATTTCTATACACCAATAACAGACAGAGAGCCAAATCATGAGTGAACTCCCATTCACAATTGCTACAAAGAGAATAAAATACCTAGGAACACAACTTACAAAAGATGTGAAGGATCTCTTCAAGGAGAACTACAAATCACTGCTCAACGAAATAAGAGGGTACACAAAGAATGGGAAAACATTCCATTCTCATGGTTAGGAAGAATCAATATAGTGAAAATGACCATACTGCCCAAAGTAATTTATAGAATCAATGCTATATGCATCAAGCTACAATTGACTTTATTCACAGAATTTTAAAAAGTTACTTTAAATTTCATATGGAATTTAAAAAAAAGCCTGTAAACACAAGACAATTCTAAGCAAAAAGAACAAAGCTGGAGGCATGATACCTGACTTCAAACTATACTACAAGGGTACAATAACAAAGCAGTATGGTACGGGTACCAACATACCAATGAACAGAACAGAGGCCTCAGAAATAGCACCACAAATTGACAAACATCTAATCTTTGACAAACCTGACAAAAACAGTCAATGGGGAAAGAATATCCTATTTAATAAATGTTGTTGGGAAAACTGACTAGCCATTTGTAGAAACCTGAAACTATCCCTTTCTTACACCTTATACAAAAATTAACTCAAGATGAATTAAAGACTTAAATGTAAGACCTAAAACCATAAAAACCCTAGAAGAAAACCTAGGCAATACCATTGAGGAGATAGGCATGGGCAAAGAATTCATGGCTAAAACACCAAAAGCAATGGCAACAAAAGCCAAAATAGACAAATAGGATCTAATTAAACTTAAGAGCTTCTGCACAGCAGAAGAAACTATCATCAGAGTAAACAGGCAACCTACAGAGTGGGAGAAAATTTTTGTAGTCCATCCATCTGACAAATGGCTAATAGCCATAATCTACAAAAAACTTAAACAAATTTACAAGAAAAAAAGTAAATAATCCCATCAAAAAGTGGGCAAAGGATATGAACAGACAATTCTCAAAAGAAGACATTTATGCAGCCAATGAACATATGGAAAAAAGCTTATCATCACTGGTCATTAGAAAAATGCAAATCAAAACTATAATGAGATACCATCTCATGCCTGTTAGAACAGTGATCATTAAAAGTCAGGAGACAACAGATGCTGGAGAGGATATGGAGAAACAGGAATGCTCTTATACTGTTGGTGGGAGTGTAAATTAGTTCAACCATTGTAGAAGACAGTGCTGCAATGCCTCAAGGATCTAGAACTAGAAATACCATTTGTCCCAGCAATCCCATTACTGAGTATATACCTAAATGGATTATGAATCACTCCACTATAAAGACACAGACCACATGTATGTTTATTGCAGCACTGCTCACATTATCAAAGACTTAGAACCAACCCAAATGTTCATCAATGATAGACTGGATAAAGAAAATGTGGGACATATACTCCATGGAACACTATGCAGACAGAACAAGGAATGAGTTCATGTCCTTTGCAGGGATATGGATGAAGTTGGTAACCATCCATAGCAAACACAGGAATAGAAAACCAAACACCACATGTTCTCACTCATAAGTGGGAGCTGAACAATGAGAACACTTGGACACAGGGAGGGGAGCATCACACACTGGGGCTTATTGAAGAGTAGGGGTTAGGGGAGGGATAGCATTAGGAGAAATACCTAATGTAGATGACAGGTTGATGTGTGTAGCAAACCACCATGGCACATGTTTACCTATGTAACAAACCTGCACATTCTGTACATTTATCCCAGAACTTATAATAATGAATAACATAATAATGAATATAATAATGAAGTATAATAATGAAGAAAAGAAATTCTTAGCACAATATTCCTGGTTTTGAACTTCTTATGGTAAGCAAACCTAAACCTCAAGGATTTAGAAAATATGATTTCCTAGAAAATATTGTACAAAATATTCAGAAATCTTATAAAATGGAGATGTTTCATAACCTTATTGATTTCGATTGTATGAAGGGACACACAGACTTTAGACACCTTTTTCTCTGTGGCAGAGAAAGCATCCCAGGCAAGAAAAGAACAGGCAGGAACAGCTGTTGAGGTAACTAGAACTATTTCATTTTGTTTACCTTCCTTGTATGGCAAGACACGGTATGTTTTTTGTTGTTGTTGTGGCATCCAGTATCAGTGCACACATGTTCTCCATGAAAGCAGAACATGCACCTAAATCTCTCAGCTGTTTTTGAGGTTCGTTTGCCTGCTTCTTTCAAGATACAACAAGAGCTTAATTATGGGCAAGATCTTGGATTTGTATGAATGTGATTTGACAATCTGATTCTTTGTGTTAGCTAACATATATATGAAATGAAATGGAATATATATATATATTGTTATTAGAACTTCATTGTTAACAGAACTTCATTATTTTATATATATATATGTGGAATAACATATTTATATTACTTCATTTTTATAAGCTATTCTCTCTTCTAATTTAAAATAAATTCTTTTTCTTACTTTCAAATTTAAATATTAATACCAGATTTTCAAAATTGTGGAGTCACATCTCATTTATGTTGTCTTGCTTTTTATGAAGCTTTTTGATTTGGAAACATAAATTCATTTGCTTTTTAAAATTTGCTTCCAAATCAGGAATGCTTTTCTTTCTTATTAAATTTATTTTGATTCTTGTAGTATTTTATTTCTTTCAAAACTCCTGTAATACAGATTTTAGATTGGCTGTATCTTGATTCTTTCTTATCTTTATTTCATTTCATTATTGAATCTCTCTTCTTTCAGAAAACATATCTTCATAATATTTGTAACTTCACTTCTTTGTTTTGTTGCATAATTGACATGATTATTCACTATCTCTAATGTGTGTTTATGTGCAGGTCATATTTTCTCATTATATGCAATATTTTTTGATTTAAAATATTTTTTCTTTCATTATTAATGTTTAATTTTTTTGATAATAAAAATCGCAAAATTTCTCTAAACATTCTTATTTTTGCAATAATTCAGTTATCGATCTCCTCAAGTTTTTTTATTTTAAAATAATATTTTTTCACATGCCTAATTTTTTATTCTATTTATTTATTCTTTTGGGGAAAATTCTCTGCTTGGTCAGTATTTAACATTGTGATGAATTTTGTTAGTTATTTGTTTTTGGTACACATCATTCATGACTAGGTAAGATTCATAGAAATTCTTTAAATGTAGGGTAGTTTTATGTTGCCAATTTATAGAACCAGGTTGAGTAAGGATGGAATTTTTTCTAGGGATGATTGTTATAGAACCACTGCTTTCCTAATGTGCAATCTTTTAAGTTTTGTGTCATTGTTAACAGAAACTATTTTATTTTGCTAATCTCCTTAAAGGTAAGATGTGGAATGCTTTCTTGGGGTGGCCTCCAATATCAGTGCACTGCCACATGTTCCTAATGACTGCAGGACAGTCTAGTCACTTCCACATCTCACCTACTTTAGAAAAGGATTACCATAGTGTCTAGTCTCTTCTATTTACTTCTCAGGAATGATTTGAAGAAAATCATACATCAGTTTGGCTCTTTCTTAGCAGATAGTATGTGCAGATTTGTGTGTACAAATATATATATATGCACACACTCACAGTTTAATAATATATTATATGTCTCTTTAATAATATATATAGTTGATCTATGATATATGAAACATATATATAATGATATATATAATTATATGATTCATATATCATCATATATAAGAATCATATATATCCTATATATGAGATATAGAATCATATATTGGTCTCCTATTTTTAGATATAATTTATATACTTGATAGTTATATATCAAATATCTGATATTTGATATCATATTTTGATATGTATCACTTTATAAAAATATGTATAACACTAGCTTTCATATAAAATCAGTTTTCAATGTTAAACTAAGAAAGGGGCCAGAATTAGATACCAACCTTCTGTTCATCTGAAGTTTTCTAGAAGTAGTTTAGTTGATTAAAATGTTAATATTTCTATATCTAAATTCACATATAGAAAATGTTGCCATCATCATTAACTATAGCATAAATACTTCAGAGGGATCATGCATTGTGTACATGACTCCATGGGCATCATCTCATTTAATTTTCACAAGAACCTAATGAGTTGATAAGGTAGATAACTGATGGTTGTTCTCTTAGCACCAGTTTACTTCTTTGTCTTCTTGGTGTAACTCCCTACCTACTTAAGGAATGAAACACCTTTTTCCAGGGAAGCTGCTTCACTCCTCTGGGAAATCTTTTATCTAGGCTATCTTAATCAGAATTGTGTATTTGTCTGACAACAACACATTAGACGGGGGTAGGCATTTGACCATAACTAGTCTAATAGTAAATTTAGATCATTTCCTGGAAAAATACAAATTGTTCTATGGATGGAATTATATTCTATTTTAAGGGCTAACATTCAGATAAGACATTCTTGTTACCATAAAGAATACCAGGCTCAAATTGAAGACAAAACTCAGAGGAACAAAGAACTGAAATACTCGTAGAACTATGATTGCCTTGTGAAATTTTGATCAAAATATGCCTGAATTTATTCCCACCTTTGGATATTTAACGTTACATTATCATTTCAAAAAATCAATTTGAGTATTCTTATGTGCAACATGAATATATACATCCTCGTTGTTATAAACATACACTATGATTTTTAACACTTCACAAATAAGCTGTTAGAGAAAAAAAATAACATTTTTTTGAGGTGGAGTTTGACTCTGTGGCCAGGCTGGAGTGCAGTGGTGTGATCTCGACTCTCTGCAACCTCCACCTCCCAAGTTCAAGCTATTCTCTTGCCTCAGACTCCGGAGTAGCTGGGACTATAGGTATGCACCAACAAGCCCAGCTAATTTTTATGTTTTTAGTAGAAACGGGGTTTCACCGTGTTGGCCAAAATGATCTCTTGACCTCGTGATCCGCCCGCCTTGACCTCACAGAGTGCTTGGATTACAGGTGTGATTCACTGCACCTGGCTGAAAATGAATAATTTGGTTTGAGCATGTACACTAATAGATGGTGAAACTGAATGGTGAAATCAGGTTAATTTCCATACCCACGTATTTCAACATTTTCAAATATTATATGAGGTAGAAAATACAGTGTTTGACAATGATGCAAAATAATGGAATACATGATATTTACATCTTGTTTAAGTTATTTTTTCATGGACTTATATTTGTGCAGGGTGGCTTATTAGAGTGTCCCTTTCATTGATTAAGCCTTCATCAGTTACTTGTAGAGTTCCAACAGTTTCCTTTCACATCCACTCAGCTACCTGACTTTCCTACCTTGGTTTCCTTGTGCTTATACTGCTTAACCACTTGTGCCCCATTTTCTGCTATTGTGTAACAACACATTTGGTAATGATTATTAGATTTTATGAATAACTTTCATGATTTTCTTTGTTTCTTTGCTAGTCCACTTGGTGCCTTCTGGCACAAGTGTGGAAGAAGTCTCTTTTGCCTGTGAGAGTGCCGCTTGAAATCTTGTGTCATCAATTTCCTCAGGTAAATGCAACATCTCTTAAAACTGTAAGGTGCAGACTCAGTTCTCTTCATGTGTACAATTTCTGACAAATGACATGCTTCCTACTCAATTCCATTTTAATCTCATGTTCTAGCCATTTTCCTTGTTCTTCCAACAAAAGTTTTCCTACTCTCTCCTCAGGAACCCATCATAAAATGTGTCAGACATGTAGATACAACAGTGATTCATAAGGGGGCACTTGCTTCAGTTGCACAATAAAATAACCAAATACTCTTGTGATGTATATTCAAGAAAATTAGAACCTTAAGTTAACTTAAAAATTTAACTCTATAAAACTACCATTGTACAAAAGATAACCAATCAATAAATGTGGACAGCTTTTGTTGCAGATATCTGATTTGAAAATGACTCAGCAAAAATAAAACATATTGAATTTTGTATTTAAATAAAGAAATCTATCCATTTGGCAAAATGATGCTTCCAAATTATGTAGATAAGACATTTTTAAATGAAATTTTGACCTTAGCAATATCCCAGGATTTTATGAATCTGTTTAACAGTAAAGAATCATAATATGCGGTAACAGGCTATGGATGAACAGTCCAACTGTGGACTCTTTCAGAAATTACAATTTATAGGTGAAAGGGAAGTGAACTGCGAGAGTGCCCCAGAACAGCCATGTGTTTTCAAAGGCAGCAGACCATAAGGTGAACGCTGCAGAACATAAAGAAGCCATATGGAAGGAGAGAGTGTTCTCACCTACCCACCTGTAAATGAAGATGGTGTTGAATAAATATGTGCTGTCATTGGCACACATAAAATTGAAATAGGGATTATGAGCATGTTTATGGTGTTATGTAAGATAAACCATGTTTTTTGCTGTTGACTATTTATATACTTCGACAGTTATAACAATTTGTTATCATTGGACAGTAATAGGAATTGTTCTCAAACCAGTAGAGGAATTATAATACCCTTTTTAAAATTATTGATTTAAAGGATACTGTTGTAGATTAGATAACTAACAATTAGGAGGCTTAGGTTTTCAAGTATTGCTATTTTATCTAAATGGTACTTAAATTTCTACACTGCTTACTTCATCTCTAATTTTGAAAAATACAATACTGTAAGTCATATGAAATTTTTTTAAATAAAGAAATGCTACACTGATAGATATTAATATTTATGTTACCAGGCACATACCAAGATACTAAAAATGCACTATAATTCATACTGGAACCCTCTATTATAATGATCTATTGGGGAATGTCAGTTCTGTTGCAAGTAATTATTATTAGTGCTAATTTCAGATTTTGACAAGATTGACCCTAATTTCACATTATGATGTTAACAGGATCTGCATGAAGTCTGGAGACTAAGGACATGGAGTATTTTCTGGAAATATTTTTGTAGATATTGGTTAAAACAGTTTTTCCACCCAATAGTAATATAGGAAATATTTAATTTGTCAAAACATATTCCTTCATACATTTAAGCCTATTTTTATACAATTATTTTTTAATATTTATTATTATATTTCAAAAATGTAAGTCTTATCTAGCTTTCATGAGTTCATTAAATTCAATAATAATTATAACAAGAGCAACACAGCCAGTAGTACAGATTGGAACTGTTCACACACCGGAAATAGTGCTTTGTACTGGAAGACAATGATGACAATGATGTACAATAGCTATAAAGCTTCTCTCCTCACACAATTTATATTCTCTATGCACACAAAAAAATTTCCATGATGTCATAATGATATATGATTTTTAGTGGTACCTAGACCCTCATCGCAAACACCAATATTACTTCTAATGGCAAGAGATGAGCTATCCTAAGTATCGAATCAATGCATCTCTGAGACACACATGGACTCAAAAGCCAATCCTGATATATTTCAAAGTTTCAACGTTGTGTAATGCGAATGTGGTAGAGATTAGTCTTCAGCTGATTTAGTAACAGTAAGTCTTGACAGGAGCAATACCCTGATTTCTGGAATTCTTGCTGCCTACTTTGATTCCATCAATTTTCAGAATGAATGGAATGAAAGATAGTCTAAGCTTATCTGGGATATATAGAAAACCTAATGATTTATTTTATTATTTTTATTTTATTGTCCTGATTTGTGAATATCAGAGTGCATTATGTTATTTGCTAATCACTGTAGAACATTAGCAGATTAAGTAGGGTTTTGGGAGCCAAGTTCCTTCTCAAATAGGACAAACATTGTTTTCTACTGAATTTTTATATTTTCCCAAAATAACAAATAGTGTCAAAAAAATGAATAAAACAGTGGTTTCCCTGTAGTCTCTGTGTGAGAATAGTGGTATGGGAAAGCGAGAGTATTTTAGGCATGAACCGTTTTTATAGCTCAGAGGTAGACTTTGAGAATCCATAGAATAGTGGGAATCTCTGCACTTTATTGAAGCAGAACTTAATTCTCTTAGAATTTGAACCCAATCAAACTTTTATGTGCAATTTTCTAGGACGGACATATCAATAAATTGGTTCTCTTTGGAATCCTGCATTGTGACTCAGACCCTTTCCTGTATTCCAGCAGGCCTCAGTATTAAGGACAAAAACAAGATTGATTAGGTATTCACAGTGAAATGACTTGCAAGAAGCAGCCTAGTTACTAAAAGCAAGCAGCATTCCCTGGAAGATGGGCGAGGAAGTATGTCAAATATGACTTATTTGAGTAAGTAGAAAATATGTATATAAAGTATTTAACTTGGGTTAATAATTAATTATACTTAAATTTCACTTTCGAAAATTTTAACAGCACTGTGTGGTCTTAAAGATTTAAATACTGCAATTATAAATCTGATGAGTTTTCTTTTTACTATCACATTATGTAGGTTATTCATGAGTTTTGACAACTAGGGACACATAATACAATTCCTTTTTGCAGAATTGCTGCACCTTGTGTGTATTATTCTGCCTTCACTCTGCAGTTCAAACTTGGCCCTTGTAGCTGAAACAGGTGCAGAGTGATGAGCTCTTTTAGCAGTTCTCCACACATTCTGGGACTGGTTGAGAGCCATTGGATGGGTATGGTTCTTTCTTGCCAAGAGGAAAATCTCCCCAAATAGGAACAGATGTTAATATGGGCAAAATGTTCTGTAACAATAAATTTTTTATCTTTCATTTATAGGAATTCTTTCATTCTTCCAAATACTTCAGCATTTCATTTTATACAAGAATCATTTCACTGCAAAATTTTCATCAAGAGGTAACCAATAAACTGTCATGTAATAGAGAAGGATAATAATTTAGAAAATAGATAACACATTTGGAATTAGTTCATGTAGTCGCTCACAAGCCAATGCAGGTTGATTGTTTGACTAAAGTTATCCTGTAATAAGAAATTCTGTACAAGTTAGCTGAATAGATATATACATATTTGATGAATTGTGCAATAGCCTTCAGACATAAATTGATCTGCAAGGAAGTTCATACTGTCAGGTGAACTTCTACAACATTTTCCTGAAATCTTTAAGAATTTCCACTACTCCACCATTAATTTAAATGCACTCTTGAAAGCAAATAACACATTTTAAAGCTGATTTTATAACCAACATATGCATAGAATTAGTAATTTTTAGGACATGATGTTAATATTGAGTTGTCACTAGTTTTAGAATATTTCTTAGTTGTTTTAGATGATCATTTTCCTTCAATAAATTAATAACAATTGGCAATATAAAAATGGTGATTTGGGGCTATTTTTCTTTGTGGAACACTGGTTGAGTACAGACTATTTTGAAGATAACTATTACTTTATCTAGGTGTTCCAGAAACTGCCTAGAACATGGTTTTAGATGCAGCATATTGAAATTTACACTTAGAAACTGATATGTATCTATTCATATATGCATATTTCACTCCTTTTATTCAGATAAAAGAAAATATGGCAAATGTATCATAAAAATTGTAAATAACTAAAATTTATTTAATTTAAAATTTGCCATAAAATACTATAAATTTACCATATTTTCTTTCATCTGAAAAAGATTCAAAATATTGAAGCAAAAGAGAAAATTTTAGAATTAAAAAGGTAAAAAATGTTGGTTTTAAATGCAAACTCATTAATTTTCCCGAAAATCGTAACTACACACATTTTTCTTAAAATTTTTAACTATTGTTTCTGAGTTTAAATATAGATTCACAACAACTAGTTGACTTCAATCAAAAAAGTTGAAAAACATATCATCTTAAAAGATTTTTTTCATCTAGTATGCAGTATCCTTTTGATTAATTGAAGGCTGAGATCATTACCTTAGTGTCTTTGTCATATAAACTTAAATATATTTCTTTAGACAAAGAAGTATAGAAATGACAGTATGTCAAATGTTAGATATTTGCCAAATTATGGTAGGTACATAAAATCAGAATGTGGATAAATAATCTAAACAAGCAAACTCAAGTTGTTTAAGTCAAAGAGAGTATTAAATACTGCTTTACTGCAATCATGTTAGGGCCAAAAGATAGTCTGAACTGGGACTCCTTTTAAAGAACAGATCAGATCATAGCTGTCCTCCATGAGGTCCACTTATCTTCAAAATGCTAACAAAAAGAAAACCCTTCTCTGAGCCAGCGAAGTTCAGAGAGACATAAAAAGACAGAGACTCAGGCCAGTGTGAGTTAGTCACCGTGGGCTTGTTTGCACAATTATGTGCGGGCAATGCCGGCACACAACTTTCCAGTAACCAGCAACTGTGATTAGTAGTTTTCAGATTTAATTGAAATAAACAGATTTCCTTTTATTCTGCATTCAACGCACAGAATTGCATATCGACTAAAGGGAGAAGGATAACTTTGTTGCTGAAATTTAGGAATTGAGCACATTGTATTTAAAGCAGGAAATCTGACTAAATGAGGACAGATAAGTATCCTATGTAATCGTTATTAAAAGTACAAATACAAAGAATTAACTAATATGAATCAATATGATACTTGAAATCATATTTGAAACAACAAAAGGAAATGATCCCAATTCAATGAGGATAATATTTACATGTATCCTTACCTAA
The DNA here is from genome assembly GCA_963574635.1 of Cheracebus regulus. Taxonomy (NCBI): domain Eukaryota; kingdom Metazoa; phylum Chordata; class Mammalia; order Primates; family Pitheciidae; genus Cheracebus; species Cheracebus regulus. The sequence continues at coordinate 2,594 of CAUYQU010007599.1, read as the reverse complement.
GAGTTCTGGCAATTCCTTAGTGATTAAAGATTGTGTATTATTAGTCTAACCACATATTATAAGCCATTTTAATTTGACATTTAGTAATTTGAGTCATTAGTCATTAATAAATCATATATTATTTATCTCCTAATCATAATTGCCATTTTAAACAAATTCTTGAATTAGGTTTATAAATCCTGAGTTATTGAGCCTTCTCAGACACTATCTGGCAATTATTTTAACCGGCTGATTAAGATGAATGAGCCAAGAGAAACAAATTGAATATTAAAGAAGTATCTTGCTAATAACTATTATTCCCTGAACACACAACATATTATAATGAGAGTCATATTTTCCTTCTACTTTATGTGTTTCCAGCTTCATTTTTAGGGCTCACCATTAAATACAGGAATTAGACACTGCAACCTCCTGCAATAATAAAATAAGAATAATTTTCTAGATCCTAATAATCTTGAGATGAGGTGTTTTCAAATGAAAACTTTTAAGTTTATTTGGAGAATATTGAACAAAACAGTGAACTTTAATGTGCTAAAAAAAACAAACAAACAACAACTAGGATTTTGGCTGGGAACAGTGGCTCACACACCTGTAATCCTGGCACTTTGGGAGGCCAAGGTGGGCAGATCACTTGAGGTCAGCAGTTTGAAACTAGCCTGGCCAGCATGGTGCAACCTTGTCTCTACTAAAATTAGAAGAAAAAAAAATAGCAGGGCATGGTGGTGCATGCCTATAATCCCAGCTCCTAGGGAGGCTGAGGCAGTAGAATGGAGAATTGCTTGAGCCTGGGAAGTGCAGATTTCAGTGAGCCAATATTGTGTCATTGCACTCCAGCCTGGGTGAGAGAGTGAGTGAGACTCAATCTAAATATTAATCATAATAAAAATAAATAAATAAAGATAACTAGGAATAGTTGAAGCTTAATTTTCCTTTGCAGCCCCATCACCATTATTCCTGGGTCAGTTGATTTGTGATTGGTACAAAGAAGATGTAGGGTAGGAAAAACAAAGAAGATAATGAAGATGTTTCACTAGGCTAAGCAAAAGAGGATGCTGTAACAGGGTGAAGGGACTTTGGATGTAAAACAAATAAAAGAAACTTAGGCAACAACAATTACAACAACAACAACAAATATATATATATATATATATATATATATGGGAACATTTAAGCTGGGACTCTGTGTCCCCATAACATACAGCAGAGGATTTATAAAATAGAAAACCAAAAGATATTGATAAGTACAAAATAGTACCCTACTCCGTCACAGCCTCCACTTGATATGCAAGAGACAATTGTGCCACATAATGGGCCCATGTTCTAAGACTATTAGTATGTGGTCAATGGCATGAGGTCACCCAGGAAAGTAACACAAACTACAGATGTATTACATTTGACGGATAAAGGCAAGAACTTGGGTTTCTGAAGTGGGTGCTAACATGGCATCCAAAAGGACTTTGTAATAGTAGCCAGACACTGAGATGCATCAATGTAGAATCACAGGGACACAGCTGTGGCCATCAAATGTGCAGCAAAATCCAACAAAGACATGAGAAAATCCATCACACCGAGCTCTTTCACCCTGCCAACACAAGGGCACTGTTCTTGAAAACAAAGATTACAAAGGATGAAAAACCACTGATAGCAAGTTGGAGTATGAATTGATATGATTTGGCTCTGTGTCCCCACTCAAGTCTTAATTTGAATTGTAATTGCCATCATCGACATGTGTCATGGGATGTCGCGGACCTCGGCCGGCAAGGACCACACGACTCCAAGGAAAATGGTGCTTATAACTTTTATTATCACTACAGCGGCAGGGTAGAGGCTAGGAAGCTGTCTCTGGTAGCATGCTTCTTCTTATGCTTCCGTCAGTGTGCGCCGAGTCCTGAGAGAGCGTCTTCCGCAAGCCTCCCTCTTAAGTAGTGATCATTCTCCAATCCCGACCATCCACGTGGGGAGGTGCCATTGGTGCTCCTTCCCAGGGTCACCGCCCGCAGGCCGCCTGACGGGCAGGTAGCCATATAAGGCAAAAGGCCAAACGGTCATCTGACCGTCTCCGGGACCGTCGGCGCCATCTTAGTGGCACAGTTAAACTCCCACAGGTTAGGATCAAACTATAACGTACAACAAGTACTACAGTCTGTATATGGGGAACCATGTAGCTGCAGAGGGGGAACAGTGTCTGCTATACCCAGAACCTATCAGTCTACCATCAACTGTGGTACCATGACAGCATACCTTGTGTATGGAAATGACTGGAAGCCTGGGTATAAATGCATAAAAAAAACCAACTTTAACCCTAGCCCCGCCGGGGTCCCCTTTACCATTCTGCAACTGCTCCTCTACTGTGCATCAGTCTATACACAGTAGCTGTTACAACCAATATGCCACATGTCTCAGGGGCAATACCACGTACTTCACTGCTTGGGTCATCCGTGAACGTACAGGGTTGTTTGGGGGAAACTGGGTTTCCAGCTCGCCACTGGGTATCTCCTACAAGTATGCCAGTGCTAGTTGTCCAACACCCCCTAAACAGCCCGTCTGTTGGCAGATCAAACCTACCACTGGTGTCAGTAATGAAGAAGGCCCAC
>CAUYQU010007598.1:0-34525 GCA_963574635.1 Cheracebus regulus | reverse complement strand
ACCCATGTGGCTCCTCTGCCGGGAATCTCCCGGTCTGTGGGCAACAAAAATTCGTCGGAAAGTGCGGCGTCCACTCGTTCTCTGCGCTTTCACTGGGAGCTACATTCCTGAGCTGTTGCTAATCGGCCATCTTGGATCTCCAATCTCATTCTAGATTTCTGGGGAAAAAGTTCAGTTTATACACACAATAGTTGCCCTAAGCATTGGGACTTAATTCTCAAAGACTGAGTAGATTGAGAGTTCTACATCCTTGTCATCATTTTATGTTACCTTTTTAATTTTAGCCAGTTATAGTGGGATGTTTTAGATGTATCTTTTATGAATGCCACATAGCTGGATTTTGCTTTAAGTTAGCAACCTGCTAACTTTTGAATTAATTAATTAGAAAGAGTGTCTGGATATGTTGGCTGGGCTGGTTGTAAATTCCTGGGCTCAAGTGATCCTCTTGCTTCAGCCTCGAAAAGTGCTGGGATTGCAGGAGTGAGCCATCAGCACAACTTTTTAGCTATAACATTGGCGACGATTTGTTGTAATTACAGATATTTTGGATATATTTCTGCCATTATATTTAGTCTTCTACTTGGCTGGCCTGTGTGTTTGTTTTCTGTCCTTTTGCATTTTTTTTTTTTCTGTTTGATTTCCTGCAACTTCTTTTTTTTTTTTGGCACATCACACAATTTGATTCCCTGCAACCTACAACTTAAGATTTTTTGGATATATAAGATGGAAGAGTAATGAGCACATGAATACATACCTTTTACCTAGAGTTATTAAATTTTTTGCCACATTGGCTTTTCTCAGTCTGTGTATACTGTACACATTATGCTTTGAGGCTAAATGATTTGAAAGTAATGGAAATATTTCCTTAGCAAGTATCTCGTCAGATTAAAGAGCTTCTCTTAGAAAAAGCCACCATAGGCCTGGTGAGGTGGCTCATGCATGTAATCCCCACACTTTGGGAGGCAGAGGTGGGCACATCACAAGGTTAGGAGTTTGAGACCAGCCTGGCCAACAGGGTGAAACCCCGTCTCTACTAAAAATACAAAAATTAGCTGGGCGTGGTGGCACATGCCTGTAGTCCCAGCTACTTGGGAGGCTGAGACAGGAGAATCACTTGAACCCAGGAGGCAGAGGTTGCAGTGAGCCAAAATCGCACCACTGCACTCCAGCCTAGTGACAGAGGGAGACTCTGTCTCAAAAAAAAAAAAATCCACAATAATGTTGTGATGCCTGGGGAAAGAAATGATGGTCTAATAATACTATATATATATATATATATATATATATATATATATATATATAATATCTGTGATATCTGATACAAATCCGTATTCAGAGTTTTCCCAGTGGTCCACAGAAAGTCTATTTATTTATTTATTTTTTGAGACAGAGTCTCACTCTGTCACCCAAGCTGTAGTGCAGTGGTGTGGTCTCAGCTCACTGTAACCTCCGCCTCTTAGGTTCAAGCGATTCTCCTGTCTCAGGAGCAGCCTCCTGAGTAGCTGGGACTACAGGCTCGTGCCACCATAACCAGATAATTTTTTTTGTTTTTTTTTTAGTAGAGATGGAGTTTCACTGTGTTGGCCAGGCTGGTCTCAAACTTTTAACCTCATGGTCTGCTCACTTCAGCCTGCCAAAGTTCTGGGATTACAGGTGTAAGCCACTGCACCCGGCCCTTTTTTTTTTTTTTTTGTGAGACAAGATCTCACTCTGTCACCCAGATTGGAGTGCAGTGCTGTGATCCTAGCTCACTGCAGCCTTGACCTCCCTGCTTTCACAGATTTGTGCCCCCACATCCAGCTAACTTTTTTTTTTTTTTTTTTTATTTTTGTAGAGACAGGGTTTCATCATGTTACACAGGCTGGTCACCTGTAATCCCAGCACTTTGGGAGGCCAAGGCGGGTGGATCACTTGAGGTCAGGAGTTTGAGGCAGCCTGGCCAACATGGTGAAACCCTCCATTTACCAGGAAATACAAAAGTTTAGCTGGCGTGGTGGCACAGGCCTGTAGACCGAGCTACTTGGGAGGCTTAGGTGGGAGAGTTGCTGGAACCCTGGAGTGGTGGCGAAGGTCCCAGTGAGGCGAGATCATGCCAATGCATTCCAGCCTGGGCAACAGAAGGCGACCTTGTCTCAAAAAAAAAAAAAAAGAAAAAAAATTGAAAGACTTAAGACTCTGTCATTTCTGTGAAATGCTCAGAGTTTATGTTACTACAGATTAGGCCTGAATGATGGTCCCCCCCTTCGCAAATGGCATATGCTACTCTATAGGTGTTCACATGAATGAATATTGCTGCCAGTTGTCAACGTTAGATGCTGGAATATAGATGAATAATGTAGGTTCCTGATCTTCAGTTGCTTATATTTTGGTGAGCAGATAGATACAGTTTAAATGTGTGTATAGGATTACAGGGTACTGCTGGCCGTGACAGAAAAAAGCATTGTTGAATTGAGCTTGGGTATTTGGCAAGGATTCCTTGAGCTGGGGAGGCTGAGCCTTATTTTTCTTAGAGTCTTCCTATAGAATCAAGTATAGCCAAATTCCTGAAATTACAGTTACTTCTCTTTTTAAAACACTTTGAATTTTGTATTCATAGTTTAGTTTTATTAGAATTTGCTGTTAGTTTGCTTTGTTCTATTTTGTTTGAGATTGGGTCTTACTCTGTTACCCAGGAGTTCAGTGATGCCATCAGGCTCACTGCAGCCTTAACCTCCTGGGCTCAAGTGATGCCCACCATCCCCCCTCCCCCTCAAAAAAAGAGAGAAAATGAATATGTCCAGTATGCCCTTGAGTATACATGCCTGTGGAAGGTGGAGTCAAAAAAGCAAGGACGATTTAGAATACCAAGGCTGGTTTGACCAAAGTGTAGGGATTAGAAGGAATAATGTATTTTATTGAGGAGTTGGTGGTTTGTGAACAGAAGTTGATGGGTTTTAGCAGTGTTTGTTTATTTTTGATATGGAGTCTCACTCTATCACCCAGGCTGTAGTGCAGTGGTGCAATCTTGTCTCACTGCAGCTTCTGGCTCCCAGGTTCAAGTGAGTCTCATGCCTCAGCCACCTCTGAGTAGCTGGGATTATAGGCACGTGCTACCACACCTGGCTAATCTTTATTTTATTTTTATTTTATTTGAGATGGAGTCTTGCTCTGTCGCCCAAGCTGGAGTGTAATGGGGTGATCTCGGCTCACTGCACTCTCTGCCTCCTGGGTTCAAGTGATTCTTCCACCTCAGCCTCCTGGGCAGCTGGGATTACAGGCACCCGCCATTATGCCTGGCTAATTTTTGTAGAGTTGGGGTTTCACCATGTTGACCAGGCTGGTCTTGAATTCCTGATCTCAGGTGATCCGCCCGCCTTGGCCTCTCAAAGTGCTGGGATTACAGGCCTGAGCCACTGCGCCTGGCCGGTTTTTTTTTTTTTTTTTTGGAGGTAGGCTCTCATTCTTTCACCCAGGCTGGAGCGCATTAGCTCGATTACAGCTTACTACAGCCTTGACTTTTGGGCTCAAGTGCTTCTCCTGTCTCAGTCTGCCATGTAGCTGGGACCACAGATTTGTGTGGCTGATTTAAAATTTTTTTTGTAGAGGCAAGGTCTCATTTTGTTGCCCAGGCTGGTCTTGAATTCCTGAGCTCAAGTGATCCTCCTTACCTTGGCCTCCCAAAGTGCTGGGATTATAGGTGTAAGCCACTGTGCCTGGCCAAAAATAAAATTTCTATGGGAAGGGAAAATAGGTTCAAGAATGGAACAAGTTTGCATTGGCGGTTGGGGAAGAGAAGATGCTGCTGAGGATAGAGGATAAAAAATAACCAGAATGGTTTAATATCAGAAAAGGCAAGGTAAAAAACTATGAAATATTTTAACTGACAGAGACAGATGAAAGAATGAGAACAGAAGGAAGATTTGATAATTAGGAGATCAGTGGTGACCTGGAGAGTAGCATTTTTCCTACTGTTAGAGTGATAGGGTAATGAAACCAGAATTAAAGAAGATTAAGGAGATGTTTAGTGAGGAAATGGAGGCAATGAGTGTATGCATTTTGAGAAATTATGTAGTTCTTGCTTACAGGAGTGCTTGGAAGATAATTTTTCTGAGCCTTTGTTTTTGAGAGTAATCCAGATGTAGAGAACAGTTAGCAGTTCTGTGGTTTTTTTTTTTTTTTTTTTTGAGAGGTAGTCTTGCTCTATTGTCCAGGCTGGAGTGCAGTTGTGCGATCTGCTTTCTGAGTGCAGCCTCTGCCTCCTGGGTTCAAGCAATTCTCCTGCCTTAGCCTCCCAAGTATCTGGGACTACAGGCATGTGCCACTACACCCAGCTAATTTTTTTGTAGTGGAAACAGGGTCTCACCATGTTAGCCAGGATGGTTTTGATCTCTTGACCTCATGATCCACCTGCCTAGGCCTCTCAAAGTGTTGGAATTACGGGTGTGAGCCACTGCACCCAACTAGTTGAGTTTTTCTTTATATATATAAAAATGTGAGCTATTTCTCATTACTATAGTGTTAGGAGCTTTCTTTATTAAGGAATTTTGTATTTTGTATTTGGATGAAAACTGGGCCTGTTACCTACGTGGCAGATGTGTTAATGTTTAAATGGATGGCACGACTTTGTCATTCTTTAGGTAACAGACATTTTCAAGAAAGTTGCTTTTGGCATGAGTGCATCGGTAGTAAGGATTTCAGTGAAATAAAACTGGTATATTTTTATTGGAAGAAAAAACAACAACAACCTAGGACTTTATATTCTAGATTCATGAGAAAAGTTGAAGAACTATAATGAAAAACTGTCTGAAGTATTAAAGAAATCAGTATTTATATTTTAGACTTGTAATAAAACCTAGAGATGATGTAGCTGTCTCAAAAATGGCTTGATAGGTATGTTGAACTTTTATGAATCACTTGTGAAATATTTGTGAATTTGTGACAGTTGAGTGCCAAATGTTGAAATGGTTCATGCAGAGTTGTGAATAATGAGAATTATTTTAGGTCATCTGGTCTTCATTAAGAATTGATTTGAAGCCTGTTGAGGTGGCTCACTTCTGTAATCCCATCATTTTAGGAGGCTCAAGCAGGCAGATCACCTAAGGTCAGGAGTTTCAGACCAGACTGGCCAACATGGTGAAACTCCGCCTCCTACTAAAAGTACAAAAATTAGCTGGGCATGGTTGTGCATGCCTGTAATACCAGCTACTCAGGAGGCTTAGGCAGGAGAATCACTTGAATCTGGGAAGTGGAGGTTGCAGTGACCTGGGATCACTCCATCACACTCCAGCCTGGGCAAAAAGAGTGGAGTTTTGTCTCAAAAAAAAAAAAAAAATTGATTTGATGTTTGACTGTAGTCGCAGCTGCTTGGGAGGCTGAGGTGGGAGAATTGCTTGAGTCCGGGAGGCAGAGGTTGCACTGAGATTGCACTACTGCACTCTAGCCTGGGTGACAGAGTGAGACCCTGTCTTAGGGAAAAAAAGGAAAAGTATACAATTAAGTTATTATTAGCTATAGTCATCCTAGTGTGCTATCAAATAGTGGGTCTTATTAATTCTTTTTTTTTTTTTTACTCATTAACCATCCCTACATCCCCTACCACCCTTTCCAGCCTTTGGTAACCATCTTTCTACTGTCTATGATTATGAATTCAATTGTTTTGATTTTTTAGTTCGTACAAATAAGTGAGAACATGTGATATTTGTCTTTCTGTTCCTGGGTTATTTCACTTAACATACTGATTTTCAGTTCCATCCATGTTGTTGCAAATGACAGGATCTCATTCTGTTTTATGGCTGAATAGTACTCCACTGTGTATAAGTGCCGTGTTTTCTTTATTCATCTTTTGACGGACACTTAGGTTACTTCTAAATCTTAGCTATTGTAAACAATGCTACAACAAACAGGAATGCAGATAGTTCTTCAATATACTGATTTCCTTTATTTTGGGTATATACCTAGTAGTGGGATTGCTGGATCATATGATAGCTCAATTTTTACATGTTTCCAGAACCTCCAAACTGTTCTCCATAATAGTGGTACTATGTATTGAGTATTATCATGGCTTTTCTGTGCTTGAAAATAAGAAGCAAGAGTTAAACATAGGCTTAGAGTATCAAGAAGAAGATTCTTTTTTTTTTTTTTTTTTAAGACAGGGTCTCTGTTGCCCAGGCTGGAGTGCAATGGTGGCTCACTGCAACCTCTGCCTCCCAAGTTCAAGTGAATCTTGTGCTCTAGCCTCCAGACTAGCTGAGATTACAGGTGCATGCCACCACACCTGGCTAATGGTTGTAATGTTCTAAGAGACAGGGTTTTACCACATTGGCCAGGCTGGTCTCAAACTCCTGACCTCAAGTGATTTGCCCGCCTTGGCCTCCCAAAGTGCTGGGATTACACTAAGCACCACACCCGGACTAAGTAACGAAGATTTTTAATCTTTGTGACTGGTTATGGTCAGCAAGACTGTACTAGAAGAAAAATTGTTTTATTGAGCTTGTATCCATAAGAAAGCTGAGGTAGATTAGGCTATATTTTGATACTTTGCTTCCTTCTGACTGACCAAAGAGCAAAGGTGGGTTTCCTCTTTATCCTCTTCCCTGTGAAGCCTTGGCACAGAATAACTAGTGGGAAGTTAATCTTACTTTGGTAGATGCAGAGCTGGAGGCTGGGGGCAGAGTGTGTGTGGGTGTAGGAAGACAAATTAGTAAGAAATATGCCTCAGTCTTTATCACAGATTAAGGCTATTGTGTTGTTGGGATTAAATCTGTGACTTAATTTGCTCTTACTTTCATCCTTTCAAGAGAGAATAGATGGGGATTCCTGCAGCTGAACATGGTTGGCGAAAGAGCCATGTTCAGCTCGAGTTAGGGATAGAATTTGACATGGATGAGGATGTTCACTTGGCAACTTGTTAGCACTTTTTAAATTTTTTGGTGAGACATGGTCATGCTCTGTTGCCCAGCCTGATCATAGCTCACTACTAGGCTCAAGAGATCCTCCCACCTCAGCCTCCCAGGGAGCTGGGACCACAGGTATGTGCCACCATGCTTGGCTAATTTTTAAATGTATTTTTTATTAGAGACGAGGTCTCGGTATGTTACCCAGCTTGAGTTCAGACTCCTGGACTCAAGCAGTCCTCCCTCTTGGCCTCCCAAAGTGTTGCGATTACAGGTATGAGCTACCGCACCTGGCCTGTTAGCACTTTTTGTTAATACCCAGGAAATAGACTCTCTTTTTCTCTCCCCTCTCCCCTTCCCCTCTTCTTTTTTTTGAGATAGTGTCTTGCTGTGTTGCCCAGGCCAGAGAGCAGTGGTGCGATCTCAGCTCACTGTAGTTTCAGCCTCATACATTCAAAAATTAGCCAGGTGTGATGGTATATACCTGTGATCCTAGCTATTCTAGAGGGTGAGGCAAGAGAATCACTTGAATTTACTTGGGAAAGCAAGTTAGTAGGTATGTTCTAGTGTTGGAATAGGTTCATACTAATTTCCTACATTCCCTCACAAGATGGTTATAATAATTGATACAGAATCAGAAAAAGTTAAATTATGTATATTGTACTGTATTTGCCAAAGAAGAGAAATGTGTACTAGATTTTAGAAGGCATTTATGTAAAAAATGGTAGGAACCTTTTTTTTTTTTTTTTTTTTTGAGATGGAGTCTTGCTGTCACCCAGGCTGGAGTGCAGTGGTGCGATCTTGGCTTATTGCAGCCTCCACCTCCCAGGTTCAAGTGATTGTCCTGCCGCAGCCTCCCAAGTAGCTGGGGCTACCAGTGCACGCCACTACGCCTGGCCAATTTTGTATTTTTAGTAGAGAGGGGTTTCACCATTTGGCCAGGATGGTCTCGAACTCTTGTCCTCAGGTGATCTACGTGCCTTGGCCTCCCTAAATGGGGATTATAGGCGTGAGCCACAGTGCCTGGTCCTTATTTTATTTTTGAAACAGGGTTTCACTCATCTCCTGGGCACTGCACTAGGACTGCACTGGCGTGATTGTGGCATACCGCAGCCTCGACCTCACAGGCTCAAGCGATCCTCCCACTTCAGCCTCCTAAGTAACTGGGACCACAGGTGTGCTCTTCACACCTGGATAATTTTTAATTTTTTGTAGAGATGAAGTCTCCCTGCTTTTCCTAGGCTGGTCTTGAACTCCTGGCCTCACACTACTCTCCTGCCATAGCCTATCAAAGTGTTGGGATTGTAGACATGAGCCGCTGTGCCTGGCCCATGTATGCATTTCTTTATTTTTTTTTTCGAGATAGAGTCTTGCTTTGCCACCCAGACTGGAGTGCAGTGGTGTGATCTCGGATCACTGCAACCTCTGCCTCCTGGGTTGAAGCAATTCTGCCTCAGCCTCCCAAGTAGCTGGGATTACAGATGCCCACTACCACACCCAGCTAATTTTTGTATTTTTTGTAGAGATGGGGTTTCACCATGTTGGCCAGGCGGGTCTTGAACTCCTGACCTTGTGATCCACCTGCCTCAGCCTCTCAAAGTGCTGGGATTACAGGCATGAGCCACTGCGCCCAGCCTGGGGACCCCTGCTTTATAGTATAGGCTTTTTTGTTTTTGTTTTTTTCCTTTTTGTGAGAGAGAGAGGACTGTTAGAAGCTGTGGTGAAGACTGGTTGTAAATAATTACATACCTTTCATGAGATTCCAGGGCAAAGAATCCTAGTTACCTGCTGGGTAAAAGATAGTGTTTAAGGCCTGGTGCGGTGGCTCATGCCTATAATCCCAGCACTTTGGGAGGCTGAGGTGGGTGGATCACCTAAGGTCAGGTGTTTGAGACCAGCCTGGCCAACATGGTAAGTAAAATCTCATCTCTACCAAAAATAAAAAAAATTAGTTGGGCATGGTGGCGGCAACTGTAATCTCAGCTACTCTGGAGGCTGAGCAGGAGAATTGCTTGAACCCAGGAGGTGGAGATTATGGTGAGCCAAGATTGTGCCACTGTACTACAACCTGGGCAACAAGAGCAAAACTCTTGTCTCCAAAAAAGAAAAAAAAAAAGACAGGGAGACAGAGTTTAGAGCTGAGTTAGCAGGATAGGAATAGGACTGATGTGTGAAAACAGCTATGGGCACTTAAATACCTTTCCCTTCTTGGCCTTAAGTAACCAGAAAGAGAATTGTTGTGATATCAAATAAATTTTTACGTCCCATAGTGTTTGAGTTCACCAGCACTTATCCTTTCTATGGACAGGTTATATCCATGGAACAGCAGATAACTTTGTGGTTCTTCTGTCAGCCAAGTGTGGGTGTAGGGGAATTCAGCTTTGTCCATCAGCTGCTAGAGGTCTGACCCTTCCCTTAACAGCTGTGGAGAATAAAAGTATCAGCTTGTTTAGCTTATAGCATGCAGGGTACAAGCAGTTGAGCTGCATGGAATTGGATCTCATAGTTGAGTTTCTTGGCACTCTAGCAACCTTATTCTCTCCTTGACTGTGTGTGTAGACTTTGTCTTGGTGGCCTGTTATGGGCCTTCTAATTTATTTGAGATTTTAAAATTTTTATTTTATTTTTTCTTTTTTTAAATAGTAGAGATGGAGTCTCACTGTGTTGCCTGAGCTGGGTTTGAACTCCTGGACTCAGGTGATCCTCCCTGTCTTGGCCTCCCAAAGTGTTGGGATTACAGGCATGAGCCACTGTGCCAGGACAGATTCTTTTATTTATTCTTAAATAAATAAATTTAAGTGGATTCTCCTGCCTTAGTCTCCCGAGTAGCTGGGATTACAGGCATGCATCACCACACCCAGCTAATTTTTGTATTTTTAGTAGGGACAGGGTTTCACCATGTTGGCCAGGCTCATCTCAAACTGCTGACCTCAAGTGATCCTCTCACCTCAGCCTCCTAAGTTCTGGGATTACAGGTGTGAGCCACCATACCCAGCCTTGGCCTCAGATTCTTAATCTAAGTTAATTTTGTCTTCTGCAGGTATGAATAAATGAATTTCCTCTGCAGAAAAGGTTGAGAATATTGAGTATTTTCTTAGTAGAAAAAGCAGGAATACAGATTAGAAATTAAACAAAAATAAAACAGAAGTGGTCACAGAAACATACTAATATAGAATCTATGGGTATATCTGAAAGTCTGAGAAGTTAGGTGAGATTTGGTCTAGATCAGATCTTTGTCATCAGGCACAAGCTTTGCAGGTGATGGCAACAATAGTTATGCTCTTGTATAGAAGAGGAAGCCAAGTTGGGGACTATTATTTATCTGTGACTGAACAGTTAGCCTTGCAACATAGCATAATAATTAAGAGCACACACTGTAGAGCCAGATGTACTACCTTCACCACTTATTAGCTGTGACTCTGTGTATCTTAGTTTTGTCTCTGTAAAATGGGAGTAGTAGTAATGTGTACTTTAGAGGGTTGGAAAGATTAGTAACTTAATACTATAAATATAAAGTGCTTAGAATGGTGTCTAAGCACATTAGTAAATGGTATATGTTTTCTGCTGTTATTATTTTCATTACTTACTGGTTTTAGACTTTGGGAATGAGTGGACATACATAGGTGAAGGACCTTGGACCCATCCTTGCCAGTTTAAGATAGATCCTGCACCACTGGTCTCGTGACTGAGTGAACAGCATCTCTGGGCATTTCTTGATGAAAACTTGCTTCTTCAACATAAATTGTGTATCCTGTTTTTAGTAATTGTGTATCCTTAGCCCATTATGTAATTCATGTCTTCTGAATTATATTTGGTTTGGAAAAAATATTTAATATTTCTGTTCCTGGAATGTAAATTTGTTTCTTTGTCAGCATCCCGGGTTTAGAACTATCCTCTAATCAACGCTTTGTGATACTATCTTGAATATAAGCAGTGTATGTATGTAGTTTGGAATTTATCTATTCAACATTTTATTAAGTGGCTATTGAAATCTTCCCTCTTCTCAGTATGTTGTCAGCAAGTGTTCTTTAACTTTTCACAATGATAAAATGTGTTCCTGCTTTTCATTTAGGGTATATTACATACTTTTTAGAAAAGTTTTACCTGACAATGTTTTTTTGTATGCCTTAAAGTTGGATGAATTTGTGCTTATATAAGCTTTAACAGAAATGCAGGTGGTTATTATTAAGTCAGCCATTTTCAGTTAAGTCTGTATTGAGATCACTTGAAAATGTGGCTGTTTTCGGAATCTTATCTTCAAAACAGTCCTTGAAAACAATAGCAGTTAGGCAGGGCATGGTGGCTCATGCCTGTTATCCCAGTACTTTGGGAGGCCAAGGTAGGAGGATCATCTGAGCCCAGGAGTTTGAGACCAGCCCAGGCAAATATGGGTAAACCCTGTCTCTACCCAAAAACAAAAAACAACCAAAAAACAAAACTTTTTAGGGAGTTAAAACTTTTTTTCTAAAAATATTTCTTGTATAGAGAATATCTTTGTATTTTAATCAAGTTGGTTTATTCTGTAGGAGACTTTATTTTCTCATATATAGATAACTTTTTCACTTTAATCTGTTAATAGGAAGCTTTATACTGTATTTTGCTGGTTTTTTTTCTAAAGAAGTTAAAAATGTAGCAGTAGTTCTTTACCTGTGTAAAATCTATCACATCTTTAATTCACTTTGAATAAGATGAGATGAATACGGGGTTCAAAATTTGGTTGGATAGACTGAAGTAAACCTGGTACTTCCTGCCCCTCAAGAACCTGAGATATGTATGTTTGAGTTTCTACTGGATTATTTTTAGAATCTTTTGCTCTTGTCTGTTTCTATTCTGAGAATTCTCTTGGAAGCTGTTGTAGTGTAGTGGAACTCTTGGGGGGTGGAAAGTGACAGAGGATAGAACACAAGTGTACACTGAATTCCTATGGTCTGGCAACTGGGTACTTGTTGTAGAAGCATTCCTATTTACTACACACAGCTCTGTTTCCCAGGAAAGGAGGACATAGAATTTCCTCATGACAGTATGTTATTGAAGATGTTGATTTTTACAGTCTAGTTTCCAAGTTTTAGTCATTTTTACAGTTCAGTGGTAGTAACAATTTTTAAGGGTCTTGAAGAATATTTTGGTAACTTACGCTTTTACCTTGATTAGTGGATTCACAATTATCAGAAGTTGGTTTTTGTTTTTTCTTTTTTTTTTTTTTTGAGACAGAGTCTTGCCTTGCTCCGTCACCTAGGCTGGAGTGTAGGGGTGCGATCTCAGTTCCCTGCAACCAACCTCTGCCTCCTGAGTTCAAGTAATTCTCCTGCCTTAGCCTCCCAAGTAGCTGGGATTACAGGCACGTGCTAACACACCCAGCTAATTTTTGTGGTATTAATAGAGACAGGGTTTCACCATGTTGGCCAGGCTGGTCTTGAACTCCTTACCTCAAGTGATCCACCCACCTCTTCCCAAAGTGCTGGGATTACAAGCATGAGCCACCACTCCTGGCCTTATCAGAAGTTTAATGTAAAATTAATATAAGAAGATTTGTTTATTGAATCATGCATCCTATTAAAAGTTATATTTTCTGAGCCCTGTTTTTCCAGAAGATTTTAGTCACATCCCCCCATCCCCTGTGCTTGCTCTGCAAAACCTGTTTCATCTCTGGAAGTTTTTTTACAGGACATCTTCAATATTAAGACATTTTTTATGAATAGGAATTTAGCTATTGTGACTTTTCAGTGATAGTGTGGAGAGGCACAATTAGCAGAAGACAAGCTAATCTGAATGTATTTAAAGCATGCATTCTTGCATGTCCTGAGGCCCTTATCATTATTTTTATTTTTCGAAGAATGTATTTGCTATTTTTAAGCCAGAGGTCTTTGTAGTAACAATTTATAAATATAACCAAGAGCAGTAAGCCTTAATTAAAAGAAAAACTATTTCTAAACAATATTTAAAGTAAGCCATGTAGTTTTCATGTTTCACGAAGCAATTACTCCGGTTTAGCCATGCAACCGGGGCCATTTCTTATAGCCTAATTACATATTCATTATGGAATGTTTTATATTACGAATTGATAATTGGAAGGAGATACAGTCTTAATGTTGATACTGTGAACATGGACCAGTAACATTTTAATAGTTTTTGTTATAATAAGGAGTTACAGTTTTCTTCCTTGAGAAGTAAGAATTCATGTACATATACCAAAATGTTTGGTTATAGTAAGGATTAAAAGTCATTTTTCTGTAAATCCAAAAATTCATGTCCATTGAACATGGGTTAAGTATATTCCTTTTGTACATGCCGATTTTCATCACCAGATGTCACTCCTTTAATAAGGAGAAAGTCTCATTTTGTTATTTCACCTAGAGTATTTGTTTTTCTTTTTCTTTTTCTTCCTTTCTTTTTTTCTTTTTCTTTTTTTAATACGGAGTCTCACCCTGTTGCCCAGGCTGGAAGTGCAGTGGCAGGATCTTGGCTCACTGCAACTTCCACCCCCTGGGTTTCAAACCATTCTCCTGCCTCAGCCTCCTGAGTAGCTGGGATTACAGGTGCCCGCCACCACTCCCAGTTAATTGTTGTATTTTTAGGGTTTCACCATGTTGGCCAGGCTGGTCTCGAGCTCCTGACCTCATGATCTGCCCACCTTGGCTTCCCAAAGTGCTGGGATTACAGGCATGAGCCACCATACCTGGCCGATTATTTTCATAAATGGTGTCACTGAAGAATAAATAGGAAAAAGATCAGATATACCAGTCAATAGAACTGGAAATCTATGAGTAAACTACTGACTTCTTAGAAAGGGTTTACTGTAGGAACACCACTAAACCAGTTAGTTTTTGATTATATGTTTAATTCTATTTTATTCTTTTTTTTCTTTTGGCCTCCCAAAGTGCTGGGATTACAGGTGTGAGCCACTAAACCCCGCCTCTTTTCTTAAAATATATTTATTTAAAGATATAGGGGGCAGGGCATGATGGCTTACTCCTGTAACCCCAGCACTTTGGAGGTTGAGGCCTGTGGATCACTTGAAGTCAAGAGTTCAAGACCAGCCTGGCCAACATGGTAAAATACCATCTCTACTAAAAATACCGAAAAATTAGCTGGAAGTGGTGATACACGCCTGTAGTCCCAACTACTTGGGTGGCTGAGGCAGGAAAATCAACTTGAACCTGGGAGGTGAAGGTTGCTTGGCCTAGATCCTGGCACTGCACTCCAGCCCGGGCAACAGAGTGAGACTCTGTCTTGAAAAAAAAGAAAAGAAAAAAAAAGATAGGGTCTTGCTGTGTTGCCTAGCCTGGACTTGAACTATGGGTTCAAGTGATCTTCCTGCCTCATCCTCCTCAGTAGCTGTGACTACAGGTGCACACCATCGTGCCCAGCTTGGATGCTTCACTTTAGATAGTTAAGATGGCATTACAGAGTATTAATGTTGAACGTGATTTATTTTAATTTTTTTTTTAGACGGAGTCTTGCTGTTTCCCAGGCTGGAGTGCAGTGGCGGGATCTCGGCTCATTGCAACCACCTCCTCGCAGGTTAAAGCAGTTCTCCCACCTCAGCATCCCAAGTAGTTGGAACTACTGAGGTGCACCACCATGCCAGGCTAATTTGTGAATTTTTAGTAGAGGTGGGCTTTCACCATGTTGGCCAGGCTGGTTTTGAACTCCTGACCTCAGGAGATCTGCCAACCTGGGGTGATCTGCCTGCCTCAGCCTCCCAAAGTGTTGGGATCACAGGCATGAGCCACTGCATCTGGCCTGAAAGTGATTTTAAAAATAATCAAATGGATCCTTTCTCAGATACAAATATGGCTTACATTTGTATAAATTCATCACAGTTTTAAAACAGTAGTTATGTGCATTTATTCATATCTGAGAGAACGCTCTAAAAATAAATGGAATCATGGCAAAATAATTAACCTTGTTCTCTATAATACAACCAAAATTATAAACCCAAACCAACAAAATTCTAAAGTTGTTAAACTAAAAAAAGATATAAAATGTGTATTCATACTGAGTGGAGAGGCAGAGTCAAATACAGTAAAAAGTTTTAAACCAGTATATTGAGCTTGTGAGAAATTCTAGTTAATTGGTGGTTGTTATAATGTAAAAGGCAGTACAATAATATGCCTGTGGCCTTTATTTAGCAATCCAGTTAATAAAGCTATTGAAAAAATAAGTTAATATTAGTGCATCTAACACAGAAAAATGCTTGTCAGACTTTCTCTAGCTAAAATAGGTTTCAGGGACACAATTTTCTTTGGTGCCTGAATTAGTATGACTTATGGTTAGTCTCCTCTATTTTAATTTTATGATGCACAGATCCAAAATATGTGGAAATGTTATAATGTCATTTTATTGACCTGAAATGTGTAAGATTTACAAATAGTGGAATATCGTTCCATGTCATGGGAATGCTCGTTTTTGGGTGTCTATAACTGACTGTTGTAGAAAACAGAATTCCATGTATTACTAAAATCATTGGCTCTGGACCAACATGGTGGCTCACTCTTGTAATCCAAGCAGTTTGGGAGGCCGAGGCTGGTGGATCACCTGAGGTTGAGAGTTTGAGACCAGCCTGATCAACATGGTGAAACCCCATCTCTACTAAAAATACAAAAAATTACCCGGACATGGTGGCGCGTGTCTGTAGTCTCCGCTACTTGGGTGGCTGAGGCAGGAGAATCACTTGAATCTGGGAGGTGGAGGTTGCAGTGAGCTGAGGTTGCACCATTCATTGTATTCCAGCCTGGGTGACGTAGTGATACTCTATCTCCAAAATAATAATAATAATAATAATAATAATAATAATAATAATAATTGGTTCTACATTATTATCATAGGAGATAATAACTCCATGTGTGTTTTTGCAGTGAAGACCTTCCAGTGGGACAGATGTGGAGGTGGAAGCCAGTAATATTAATTGATGATCCTGACCCTGTGTAGGCCTAGACTAATAAATATGTGTGTTTAACTTAGTTGTTGTTGTTTGTTGTTGTTGTTGTTGTTGTTGTTGTTTTTGGAGATGAAGCCTTCCTCTCTTGCCCAGGCAGTGGTATAATCTCAGCCCACTGCAACTTCCGCCTCCCGGGTTCAAGCAATTCTTCTGCCTCAACCTCCTGAGTAGCTGGGATTATAGGTGCCTGCCATCACACCTGGCTAATTTTTGTATTTTTAGTAGAGATAGGGTTTTACCATATTGGCCAGGCTGGTCTTGAACTCCTGACCTCGTGATTCCCCCACCTCAGCCTCCCAAAGTGCTAGGATTACATGCATGAGCCACTGCGCCCAGCCAGTGTTGTTGTTGTTGTTTTTTAAATATTTTGGTTTTTTTGAGACAGGGTCTTGCTCTGTCACCCAGGTTGGAGTGCAGTGGTGTGAGCACAGCTCACTGCATCCTCAGCCTCCTGGGCTCAAGCCATCCTCCCATCTCAGCCAAGAGTAGCTGGGATTATGGGTGCATGCTGCCATGCCTGGCTAACTTTTGTATTTTTGCACAGATGGGGTCTTGCCATGTTGCCCATGCAGGTCTTGAACTCCTGGGCTCAAGCGGTCCATGTGCCTTGGCTTCCCAAAGTGTTTGGATTTCAGGTATGAGCTCTCTTGCCTGGCTAGTCAGTCTGTTGTTTTTTTTTTTTTTGAGATGGAGTCTCACTCTGTTGCCCAGGCTGGAGTGCAGTGGTGCAATCTCAGCTCATTGCAACCTCTGGCCCCGCCCCCCTTCAAGTGATTCTCCTGCCTCAGCCCCCGGAATAGCTGGGATTACAGGCGCCTGCTACCGCGCCCGGATAATTTTTGTACTTTTAGTAGAGACAGGATTTCACCATCTTGGCCAGGCTGGTCTTGAACTCTTGACCTTGTGATCCACTCGCTTCAACCTCGGTGCTGGGATTATAGGCATGAGCCACCACGCCCAGCCAGCCAGTCAGTCTTAATTTCTAAAAGTTTCCAGCTCCTTTTATTTTGTTAAAAAATTTATATATTAAACATTTAAATAAAATGAGATGGAATAAATAAAAAGAGATGGAATCTTCTTGTATCACCCAGGTTGGTCTCGAATTCCAGTCCTCAAATGATCCTCCTGCCTTGGGCTCCCAAAATGCTGGGATTATAGGAGTGAGCCACCATGCCTGGCCTACCAGCTTCTTAAGCATGTCAATCAAATATGTCTTATATTGACAACTACTGAGTGAAGAGAACAAAACAAAATGAGTTTCTGGTATTGTTTATAATATTAAGATTAGGAAAGCAAGTCAGATAAAGAAGAAATACAGAGGCCGGCACGTTATGTCATGCCTATTATCCCAGCATGTTGGGAGGCTGAGGTGGGCAGATATCTTGAGATTGGGAGTTTAAGACCAGCCTGACCAACATGCCCAACATGGAGAAACCCTGTTTGCACTAAAAATACAAAAGTAGCTGTGTGTAGTGGCCCATGCCTGTAATCCCAGTTACTTAGGGGGCTAAGGTAGGAGAATTGCTTGAACCTGGGAGGTGGAGGTTGTGGTGTGCCATTGCACTCCAGCCTGGGCAACAAGAGTGAAACTCCGTCTAAAAAAAGAAGAAGAAATAGAGAATAGATTAGCTAAAATATAAATTGTAAAAGTACTGTAAAACTCAAAGGATAGGCCTGGTGCAGTGTGTCACTCCTGTAATCTCAGCACTTTGGGTGGATCACTTAAACTCAGGAGTTTGTGACCAGGCTGGGTAACATGGTGAAACCCTTTCTCTCTAAAAAAAAAAAAAAAAAAATACAAAAATTAGCTGGACATGGTGGTGGCACACTTGCAGTCCCAGCTGCTTGAGAGGCTGAGGTGGGAGGATCACTTAAGCCTGGGAGGTGGATGTTGCAGTGAGGTGGAGGTTGCAGTGAGCCAAGATCGCACCACTGCACTCCAACCTGGTCTTCTTTTTCTTTTTAATTTTTTTTTTTCTTTTTGAGACAGAGTCTTGCTCTGTCACCCAGACTGGAGTGCAATGGCATGATCTTGGCTTACTGAAACCTTTGCTCCTGGGCTCAAGTGATTCTCGTGCCTCAGCCTCCACAATAGCTAGGATTACAGGCATGTGCCATCACTCCCAGCTAACTTTTATGTTTTTGGTAGAGACGGAGTTTCACCATGTTGATCAGGCTGGTCTTGAACTCCTGCCCTCAGGTGATCTGTCCACCTTGCCCTCCCAAAGTGCTGGGGTTACAGGCATCACCCACTGAGCCTGGCCAATTTCTATGTACTTCTAATATTTCCTTTCATATGTACACATTAACTTTTTTGGGTGGTTGAAAACATCATCTTCAGCTTTTTCTTGGACACGTTTCTTTGGTATCCCTCCCCTGTCCTGTGTCAGTTAGATTTGGTTGTTCTGTAGGCCTCCTGTAATCTTGAACTTTTCATCATCTTTTGGGAAAATTCTTTCTCTTTGGATTCCTTTGTTACCTCCTGGTCCCTCGCAACTGCTTAACCTATTTTTCGTCTCTATAGATTTGTCTTTTCCAGAATGCCATAAAAATGAAATCATACATAATGCGGTTTTTGAGTCTGGCTTTTTTCACATAGCATAATACATCTGGGATTCATCCATGTTGTCTTCATCAGTAGCTGATACCTTTTTATTGCTGAGTAACATTCCATTGTATGTTCCATTGTGCTACATTTTATCTGTCCAACTGTTGAAGTACGTTTCAGTTACTTCTAATATTGGGGACTTGAATAAAAGTGCTCTGAATATTCAGATGAATTTCTAGAAGAAGTGTGACCTATGGCCATCCCAAGCTGGAAGAGAGGCTAAGAAATTGAGTATTAAGCTTTGTGACCTTTTTACAAGAGGACAGCAAGGGAGAAATAGTATGTTGTGAATGGATTTCTGTAGGCAGTTGATAGTGTCAGTTGTACATAGCTTCTTGATTGGATTACACATTTATTTTTGTTTTTGGTTCTAGGAGCTTCCTGAGAGAGAAATTGTTTGCATATGGGACAACAATTTGTTTCTGATTGATGGGTTTATTTCCTGTGTGGAGAATTCCATTTTGGAAATTTGACTTTTAAGGCATTGCTACATGTTTTTTTGTGTGTGGGGGTGGGGTGGGTAGGGAGGGTAAAATGTACATAACATAAAGTTTATCATTGTAATCATTATTAAGTATATAGTTCTATGGCATTAAAAGTACATTTACAAATAGCAAAATTATTGTTGTACAACCATCACTGCCATCCATCTTCTGAACTTTTTTATCCTCCCAAACAAACTCCATACCTGTGACACAGTAACTCCCCATTCTTCCCCTACCCCCAGCCCCTGGTACCTACCATTCTGCTTGTTTCTATGAATTTGACTATTCTAAGTAACTTGTATAAGTAGAATCGTAGAGTATTTGTCCCTCCCCTCCCCACTTCCCCACTTAATGGGGAGTCTCACTCTGTCGCCCAGGCTCGAGTGCAGTGGCGCTACCTTGGCTCACTGCGACATCTGCCTCCTCGGTTCAAACAGTTCTCCTGCTTTAGGTTCCTGAGTGGCTGGGATTACAGGCGCATGCGACCGTGCTTGGCTAATTTTTATATTTTTAGTAGAGACAGGATTTCACCATGTTGGCCAGGCTGGTCTTGAACACCTTACGTCTTAATCTGCCTGCCTCAGCCTCCAAAGTGCTGGGATTACAGGTGTGAGCCACTGTGCTCCGGCCTTATTTGTCCTTTTTTTGACTGGTTTATTTCACTTAGCATAATGTCTTTGAGGTACATCCATGTGGTAGCATGTGTTAGAATCTCTTCCCTTCTTAAGGCTGAAAACTTGTCCATTGTGTGTATATGTCACATTTTGCTTATCCCTTCATTCATTGATGGACACTTACGAATCTTCCACTTTTTGGCTATTATGAATAATGGCACTTTGAACATGGAAATACAGGTATCTCTTGGAGACACTGCTTTGAAGTGTTTTTGGTGCCTACCCAGAAGTGGAATTACTGGATCATATGGTAATTCTGTTTTTTGACTTTTTTAAGGAATCACCATACTTTTCATGGTGGCTGCACCATTTTATATTCCCATCAGCAGTGCACAAGGGTTGTAGTTTTTGTATATCCTAGCTAATACTTTCTGTGTTTTTAAAATTAAAACAACAATTACAGTGTTACAGCTCTTTTAGAATTTGCCTAGTAGGTTTCCTGTTCTTTACTGAAAAAAACCCCACTCTTCTGTCCAAAAAAAAAAAAAAAAAAATTGTAATCCTTAAGTCTAAAGGGTAAGAATTAGGAATCTTGTTGTCAATATCTTTTTATTTTTTTTTAAATTGAGGTGGAGTTGGTCTTGCAGTGTTTCATAGGCTGGTCTCAAACTCTTGAGCTCAAGCAATTGTCCCACGTCAGCCTCAAAATAGCTGGGACTGCAGGTGCATGCCACTGTGCCCAACTTACAATTATGTTTTGATGACATACTTAATTGTGTGCTTGACACTTAGTCGCTAGTCAATAAATAATTTGTTCAACAAATCAAAGAAAATTATTATATGCACGATTTTTAAAAAAGATATTATTTATTTAGTTTTTGAGACGGAGTCTTACTCTGTCACCCAGGCTAGAGTGCAATGGCACGATCTCGGCATGCTGCAACCTCCACCTCCCTGGTTCAAGTGATTCTCCTGCCTTAGCCTCCTGAGCAGCTGGGATCACAGGAACATGCCACCACATCCGGCTAATTTTTTGTATTTTTAGTAGAGATGGGGTTTCACCACGTTAGCCAGGCTGGTCTTGATCTCCTGACCTCGTGGTGCCAGCTTCAGGGCCTCCCAAAGTGCTGGGATTACAGGCGTGAGCCACTGTGCCTGGCCTGACATTTATTATTTACAGGTGAATTTTGCTCTTAGATATAGCTTGTCTCTTGACACATTTTAAATTGGGTTATAGGCAGGTAAGATCTTGGCTGGATGCAATGTTGTTTTGGGGTTCAAGTACCAACTGCAAGTAGTGTGAGGCAGATAGCATTACATGTACAGTAACTACATATAGTGATAAAATGGTTGCTGGTCCAAACAGGTGATACTTGAGATTTTTGTTTAGAATTGCTAAGATCATAAACCATAGACTTTTTAAAATTTTATTTTATTTTAGAGACAGAGTCTTGCTCTGTCACCCAGGGTGCAGTGGCGTGATCTCGGCTCACTGCAACCTCCGCCTCCCAGGTTTAAGCAATTCTCCTGCCTCAGCTTCCTGAGTAGCTGGGACTATAGGCTCCTGCCACCACACCCGACTAATTTTTTGTGTGTTTTTAGTAGAGACGGGGTTTTGCCGTGTTAGACAGGATGGTCTTGATCTTCTGACCTCGAGATCTGCCTGCCTCAGCCTCCCAAAGTGCTGGGATCACAGGCATGAGCCAACGTGCCTGGCCCACTATAGACTTTTAGATTGCATTAGTCAAATTGGTTTAACGGATACCAGCAAAATGTAAAATCCTCAAGGACTGCTTCTTGAGAATTTGTATTCCAGAGAGCTTTTATTTTTTTATTGTAAGTGTCCTTGTTTTCTCTGAAGTACACACTTGCCTTTTACTGTGATTGTTTTGCTTACTATCCCTACTATTTTGCAGATTTTCTATTTTATACATACGTTATTTTGTATATACTGTATATGATGACTTCAATGAGCAGTGGCCATTGTCGAGGTGCTCGGGAAAAACCACAGATTTCAGCAGCACAGTCAATGCAACCACAGAAACAAGTGGTGCAGGTAAGTTTTTGTTGAACTCGTTTGCCTTGTTTAGAATTAAGAAAATTAAGGTAGATCTTATGATTTAACGTTTTTCTTTGTCGGAAAATTCAGAATTTTGGACCCTGTGTTTAAAACATAGGTAATAGTTGGGTGTGGTGGCTCATGCCTGTAATCCTGACACTTTGGGAGGCCGAGGCTGGTGGATCACTTGAGGTCAGGAGTTTGAATCACTTGAGGTCAGGAGTTTGAGACCAGCCCGGGCAACATCGTGAAACCCCGACTCTACTAAGAAAATACAAAATTTAGACAGATGTGGTGGTGTGCACCTGTAATCCCGGTTACTCAAGGGCTAAGGCAGGAGGATAGTTAGAACCTGGGAGGTGGAGGTTGCAGTGATCCAAGACCACGCCACTGCACTTCAGCCTGGGAGACAAAGCAAGACTCCTTCCTAAATAAATAAATAAATAAATAAAAAGTCGGTAATGAAGAATAGTAAGGAAAGAGGCATTGTATTTGATTCAGGTACAATTGGATGTTGTTTCATGACAACTATTTAATCCTAACCTTTTCCAGGTACCTCTTAGGCACTAGGCTGCCACTGCCACCACCTCCTCCTCCTCCTTCTACTCCTCTTCCTCCTCTCCCCATTGCCTTCCTCTGCTTCCCTTCCTCCTCCTTCCCCACTGCTTCATCATCATCTCCTCTCACTCTTCTCCCTTCTATTAATTGTATCCTTGGAATGAAATATGAAAATCCAAGGTAGATGGAGAACTAATGGTCTGAAGTAGTAAAATATCTGAATTGCAACAGATTTTAAAAAGCTGCCTTTGCTGGGCATAGTGGCTCATGCCTTTGAGAGGCTGAGGCAAGAGGATTGCCTGAGCCCAGGAGTTAAGAGCATCCTGGGCAACATACTGAGACTTTGTCTCTACAGAAAATTTAGAAATTAGCTAGGCATGGTGGCTGCCATTTGTAGTTCCAGCTATTTGGGAGGCTGAGGTGGGAGGATTGCTTATGATGGTGCTACTGTACTCCAGCCTGGGTGACAGAGTGAGACCTTGGCTCAGAAAAAACCCCAAAAACCCTCTTTCAAGCAGAAGGAAGAGTGCTTGAATCTTGGAATGGCTTTTAATGATCAAGATCCATTTGAGGCCAGGTGCGATGGGTCACGTCTGTAATCCCAGCACTTTGGTAGGCCAAGGTGGACAGATTACATAAAGTCAGGAGTTCGAGACCAGCCTAGCCAACATGGTGAAATTCTGTCTCAACTAAAAAATAAAAATGAAAAAATTAGCCGGGTGTGGTGGCAGGTGCCTGTAATGACAGCTACTCTGGAGGTTGAGGCAGGGAGAATTGCTTGAACTTGGGCGGTGGAGGTTGTAGTGAGCCAAGATCGCCCCACTGTATTCCAGCCTGAGCCACAGAGCGAGACTCTGTCTCAAAAAAAAAAAAAAAAAAATCCATTTGAATAAATTTTTTATTGTTAAATACTCCCCCTTCCTCAATTTGGTTATAGTATTATTTTGAGTGAAGTGAGATAAGTCAAATGCTAAGCTCAGTACCTGGTGCAAAATCAAGCATTATATACATGTTATTGAATAGATTGGAAAACCCTTTTTCAGAGGTAATGTGCAATTAAGTAGACTGTATCCAGTTTATCTTAATTGCAGATTGATGTGACTATACTTTGATAGTTAATTAAAAGTGCTTCTTATAATCACTCATTTATACCCAAGTGCCCTGTTGATGTTAAAGGACATAGCGAGGAGACTTAACTGTTGTGTTACATTTTTCAATATAAAGTTAGTGCAGTATTTTGCTGATATTAACAGACAGATATCTCTGCTACTCAGTGCTTGATCCTAAATATACTTACTCCAATAGGCATTTATCCACAAACTGATCTAGTCCACTGATGGAGAAATTGGGAATTTTTAGGCTAGGTTCTCCTTTTATAGTTGAATTTACTTAAGAAAAAAGTTTGCTTAATGAATGGTCTTTTTTTTTTTTTGTATTTTTTTTTTTAAAGGAGTTTTGCTCTTGTTGCCTAGGCTGGAGTGCAGTGGTGTGTTCTCAGCTCACCACAGCCTCTGCCTCCTGAGTTCAAGCCATTCTGGCTAGCCTCCTGAATAGCTGGGATTACAGGCGTGCACCACCACGCCTGGCTGGTTTTTGTATTTTTAGTAGAGACGGAGTTTCCTCATGTTGGTCAAGTTGGTCTCGAACTCCCGACCTCAGGTGATCTGCCCACCTCGGCCTCCAAAAGTGCTAGGAGTACAGGCGTGAGCCACCACTCCCTGCCGGTGACATGTTAATTACTCAATTTTAAATGTCCAATGTTAGAGGTGTTCTGAGGTAACCTTATTCAGGTTGCATGTTGAAAGAGAGTTCTTTTGAGTGTGTATAAACCAGGATTTTCGTCCTGGGTCTATCACTTACTAATTAGACAAGTAACTTAAATCTCTTTCAACCTCAATTATTATATTTTTTGAGATGGAGTCTGACTCTGTTGTGCAGACTGGAGTGCAGTGGCTTGATCTTGGCTCGCTGCAACTTCTGCCTTAAGGGATTCTCCTGCCTCAGCCTCCCGAGTAGCTGGGAATATGGGTGTGCACCACCACACCTGGCTAATTTTTGTATTTTTGTAGAGAGGGGGTTTTACCATGTTGGCCAGGTTAGTCAGGTTAGAAGGCTGAGGTGGGCAGGTCACTTGAGGTCAGGAATTGGTGGCACATTTCCTGACCTCAGGAATTGGTTAGAATTGATGAATTCCTGACCTCAAGTTATCTGCCCACTTCAGCCTTCCAAACTGTTAGGATTACAGGCATGAGCCACCTCACCTGACCGTGAACCTCAATTTTTTTTTTTTTTTAAAAAAACAACATTGTGAGACTTGCAGAAAAGTTTAAATAGGAGTATGAATAATTACTTAATGCCTTTCTTCCAGATTCTCAGATGTTAAACATTTGTATCACATTTTCTGTATCCTTTTCTCTCCTTTTCATATAGTTTATCCCCAGACATTTGAAAAGTAGTTGTGAATAAGATGCTTCTTTACTCTTCAGTACTTCATTTTTTTTTTTTTCTTTTGAGACGGGGTTTCACCATGTTGGTCAGACTGGTCTCAAACTCCTGACCTCAGGTAATCCACCCACCTTGGCCTCCCAAAGTGCTGGGATTACAGGTGTGAGCCGCAGCGCCCGGCCATACTCCTCAGTACTTCAGTGTGTGTTTTTTATTTTTATTTTATTTTTGAGACGGAATCTTGCTCTGTTGCCCAGGCTGGAGTGCAGTGGCGCAATTTCGGCTCACCACAGCCTCCGCCTCTGTGGTTCAAGCGATTCTCCTGTATCAGCCTCCCGAGTAGCTGGGACTTACCGGCATGCGCCACCATGCCTGGCTAATTTTTGTATTTTTAGTAGAGACGGGGTTTCAATGTGTTGGCCAGGCTGGTCTAGAACTCCTGACCTCATGACCCACCCGCCTCAGCCTTCCAAAGTGTTGGAATTACAGGCGTGAGCCATTGCATCCTGCCCGGTGTACTTTTTTTAAAAAACAAAAACAAGGCTCTTTTACATAATTACACAACAATTATAAAAAATTAGAAAATCTACAGACCATATTTACATTTTTTTCAGTGGTCCTCATAAGGCCTTTTTTTAAAATTTTTTTTGAGACAGAGTTGCTCTATCGCCCAGGATGGAGTGCAGTGGCGTGATCTCAGCTCATTGCAACCTCTGCTTCCTGGGTTCAAGCACTTCTTCTGCCTCAGCGTCCCGAGTAGCTGGGATTACAGGCATGTGCCACCATGCCTGGCTAATTTTGTATTTCTAGTAGAAACAGGGTTTCACCATGTTGGCCAGGCTGGTCTCGAACTCCTGACCTTAGGCGATCTGCCTACCTTGACCTCTTGAAGTGCTGGGATTACAAGCATGAGCCACTGAGCTCAGCTATAATGTCCTTTTTAGCTAATTAGATTGTTGAACATACATTGTATTTAGATGTCAACTCTCTTGTGAATTTCTGTGAATATTCCACCAAATTATGTGAATATTCCACAATTATGAAGTGATTATAAAAGTATTTGAAAATTATGATATACAATGTCTTAGTAAAGGTATGGTTTCTGATCAGCTGAAAAAATATGTAAAAGTAAAGCAAAACTGTTGAACCTTAATAAGAACAGGCTAGTAAACTGTTAATAATGTTTATCTATGGTGGTGGGCATAAATAATTCTACTTTATTATTTCTAAATTATTTCTGGGTGACAGATCAAATTAAAAAAAAATTTGGATTCATTTGAAAAATTTCAGGTTTTCCACTGTGAAAGCAGCTTAGGTCGTTATAAGCCATGCGAATGGATAAGAGATACAGAGGAAGAGCTGTAGTGATGCTACTTTTCTTGGCAAGATATTTTTCAACTTGAGATGTGACCTGGTGTATGTCACTAATGTTTATTGCAGGGGAGGGTGCACTGACCTTGTTTAACTTAAGAATTACCAGTTGATCCTGATTTTTCCTCTTTTTTCCCAAGCTATACCGACCACTTGACACTTCCTAGAGCTCAGCCTGGTAACTTCCCTATTATACTCTTATGTTTGGTGCTTTGTTTATCATATATTTATTGAATTGTTTATCACAGAAAATTTTTTTTCTTGACTCAGGGTATTTTATAAAGGTAAAAATTAAAGTTCTCATTGAAATTTATTTTCATAAATATGCTAGCACTAGTGTTACTGTACTATTACTGTTAAATGGGTATTACGTGTATTAGCTATGCTTTCAAAAGTAGTCTGTGCCCTTTTAGGATAAAAAAGATATTACTGAAGAGAAATACAGAGTATTTTTGTCTTATAATACTTAAGCTGAAAAAGCTAAGTCTGAATAAATCAGTCATTGGTATTTACCTTACATATGCCAATGAATAGTGACTTTATAGTTAGAAATGTATGGGTGAAACAGTATTAGAATGATAATATAGAAACATAAAAGCTCCAGACTGTCTCCTACAATAAAATGCTATTATTAGTAACTATTCTGCTTGAAATACTTAGTGAGATTCTTTCACTCATCAAGTGCTTTTTTGTTAATATTTTGACCAGGTCAGTAAGTGTTTCTTCTGTTTTTAAATTGTGCACATTTACAAAGCACTGGCTATTCTCAGGCATTGTTCAAGTTTAAATATTCTGCCTTTAGAGCCATTATTTGTTCCTGGTTTCCCCACTCCTCCATTACTTTTTTATACTTCTTCCAGAGAGATTTCAGCCACACTTCCTAACTTTGGTTTATCTTGTACTCTGACATTTCTGCATGAAGTAGTTTCTGTTTGAAATGTCTTAAAACCAGGGATGTTCTTATAATAATACTGTGCGGTGAGTGAATATCCACAACTAGTCCATAATTTTCACCTTTTTTTTAAAATCTCTTTGTTTTAGCTCCTGTTTAACACATCTATCACCCCAAGCTGTCTCCTCCACTCCTTTTCTGATCTGCCAAAATCCCTCCCCATGATACTTTTATTATGAAAATGGTCATGCATGAAGAACAGTTGAGAGTTGTATAGTCAGTAGCCATATGTTCCATTATCTTTCCATTATTTTATCTAACTTTTTAATGCTTTTCCAAGTAAATGATTAGTTGTACTCTTAATCACTTCAAAATGGGTATCATTGACTAGAGTGTATCATTTGTTTATAGTTTTTTTTTTTTTTTTTTTTTGAGATGGTGTTTCTGCTATTGTTGCCCAGGCTGGAGTGCAATGGCGGGATCTTGGCTAACTGCAACCTCCACCTTCCAGGTTCAAGCAATTCTTCTGCCTCAGCCTCCTAAGTAGCTGGGATCATAAGGCATGCACCACCACACCTGGCTAGTTTTGTATTTTTAGTAGAGATGGGGTTTCACTGTGTTGGCCAGGCTAGTCTTGAACTCCTGACCTAAGGTGATCCACCCGTCTTGACCTACCAAAGTACTGGGATTACAGGCATGAGCCAGCGCACCCAGCCTTGTAGTCTTTTTTAAGGTAAACTTTATATACAGATAACATTCCAAGTATATTGGATTGCTTTTTGCCAAACATGTATGCCTGTGTAACACAATATCCTGTCAAGATAAGGAACATAATCCTCATCCTGGAAAACGCTGCTGATTTTTGTTTTAAGTTTGTTTTCTTTGTACAAACATCCTTTCTGTTACCTTACGGTTCTGGTGGTTTTCTTTATGTAGTACTGACTGCTGTCACTTGTCAATCTCTTGCCTTCAACTCTCATTTTCGTCTTTTTGTGTACTTCTCAATTTAGACTTTCGCAGGTTTCCCATGTCTCTGTTGTGAATTGTGTTCTCCTAGCTGCTTAGTCCTTAACACATGTCTAGTCACTTCAAGTATGAAATGACAGAAACATCTCCCTGTATATTCTTTCCTTCTGTTGCTATCCATACCATGCATTTTTAGCCTGCTTATAAAATAACATCCTCCTTAGCTGAGGGGCAACATGATTAATGTATCGTGTCCTATGCTTGCCTGGTCAGTAGGAGGTCTGGGTCATTAAAAACAGCATAAACCTGGGTAATTTATTAAGGGTACAATGTGGAGCTGAACTGGATACTGCTTGCAATAAAATAGAAGCTCTAGGTCAGGTGCAGTGGTTCATGCCTGTAATCTTAGCACTTTGGGCGGCTGAGGTGAGAGGATTTTTTGAGCTCAGGAGTTTAAGACCAACCTGGGCAACACAGTGAAACCCTGTCATCTCTACAAAAATTAGCTAGGCGTGGTGGTGCGCACCTATAGTCCTAGGTGCTTGGGAGGCTGAGACAGGAGAATTGCTTAAGCGTGGGAGGTAGAGGTTGCCCTGAGCCAAAATTGTTCCACTGTACTGTGGCCTGGGCGATGGAAATAAAATTCTGTCTTCAAAAAGAAAAAAATGATTTTTTCACTCTCTGCTTTTCTATTTTCCATTTATTTCCACTGTAGTCTCTATTATTTCTTATTTTCTGCTTACTTTGGTATTAGTTTGCTCTTCTTTTTCTAGTTTCGTAAGGTGTACAGTTAGATTATTGATTTGAAGTCTTTTTTTTTTGGTCTGTTTTAGAGACAGAGTCTCACTCCGTCATCCAGGCTGGAGTGAAGTGGCATGATCTAGGCTCACTGCAACCTCTGTCTCCCAGGTTCAAGTAATTCTTGTGCCTCAGCCTTCCAAGTAGCTGGGATTACAGGCGCCTACCACTACGGCCTGCTAATTTTTTATATTTTTGGTAGAGACAGGGTTTTACCATGTTGCCCAGGCTGATCTCAAACTCTTGTGCTTAGGCAGTCCACCTGCCTCAGCCTCCCAAAGTGCTAGGATTACAGACGTGAAGTTCCTTTTTACAGACTGGGGCCAGCCTGAAGTTCCTTTTTAATGTCATTTTCAGCTATAAATTTTCCTCTAAGCACTACTTTCATTGCATCCCTTAACTTTTGGCTTTTGGTATATCTTTATTTTCCTTTATCTCAAGGTGTTGTGTTATTTCCTTTTTGATTTCTTCTTTGACTTTAAGTCTCTTTCTATTTATTTTTTTTATAGAGATAGGGTGTCACCATGTTGGCCAGGTTGGTCTCGAACTCCTAACCTCAGGTGATCCATCTTGGCCTTCCAAAGTGCTGAGATTACAGGCGTGAGCCACTGCGCCCAGCTCTCTTTCTCTCTTTTTAATTAAAAAAATTTACAGTAAAATACACTTAGCATAAAATGTATCATTTTAACTACGTTTACAGGACCAATTCAGTGCATATACCTCCTCCTGCTTTAGTGATTTTTAAAGACTCATTTCTTTTTGTTGTTGTTGTTTTTGTTTTCATCTTTTAAGACTCATTTCTTTTGTGAATTCTTTTTCCCACTACAACTTTATTTATTTCTGTTTCATCATTTCATGATAATTATGTGCTTCAAAAATTTTGAACAGAATAGACAAATCTTTGGGAGTGAATGTTCCATAGGACCTTCCATAATTTGAAAATACACATAATCCAGGATAAATCCAAATAATAGAGTGTATTTAAAATTTTATTTTTAAACTTTTTATTGTAAAATAAGATTCAAATACACAAACTTCCAAACACATAGCTTAATGAGTTAGGTGAACTTATTAAGGGCTGAGTTTTCTGGCCAAGAAGGAAAGCTTTGCCAACAAACCCAGAAACTCTCCATATTCCATCTCAGTTCCACTC
Organism: Cheracebus regulus; assembly: GCA_963574635.1. Classification (NCBI taxonomy): domain Eukaryota; kingdom Metazoa; phylum Chordata; class Mammalia; order Primates; family Pitheciidae; genus Cheracebus; species Cheracebus regulus. Next base: position 4,763 of record CAUYQU010007598.1, on the reverse strand, counting down.
CCCACCCCGCCCCCCGACCGAGTCTCGCTTTGTCACCCAGGCTGGAGTGCAATGGTGCAATCTCAGCTCACTGCAACCTCTGCCTCCTGGGTTCAAGTGATTATCCCACCTCAACCTCCCAAGTAGCTGGGATTACAAGCACCCACTATCATGCCCTGCAAATTTTTGTATTTTTAGTAGAGACGGGGTTTCACCACGTTGGCCAGGCTGGTCTGGAACTCCCGACCTCAGGTGATCCGCCTGCCTTGGCCTCCCAAAGTGCTGGGATTACAGGCATGAGCCACCGTGTCAGGCTTTTTTTTTTTTTTTTAAGACAGTATCTCAGTTGCCCAGGCTTCTGGAGTGCAGTGTCACAATCATGGCTAATTGGCATGGCAGTCTCGATCTCTTGGGCTCAAGTGATCCTCCCACTTCAGTCTCCTGAGTAATTGGTACTACGTGTGCATACTACCATGCCCAGCTAATTTTGCATTTTTAGTAGAGATAAGGTTTCTCTGTGCTTTCCAGGCTGGTCCCCTGGGCTCAAGCAATCCACCTGCCTCAGACTGCCAAAATACTGAGATTACAGATGTGAACCACTGTGCCCAGCCACATCTCAATTTTAATGCCTTTCTTCTCTCCAAAAGTGACTACTGTTCTGACCCTTGAAGTTCATAGAATTTAGTTATCCAAGTACATCCCTAGACACAGTTGTTTAGTCTTGCTCATTAAGAAAAAAGTCAGGGCCAGGCGTGGTGACTCACGCGTGTAGTCCTAGCACTTTAGAAGGCTGAGGCAGGTGGATTGCCTGAGCTCAGGAGTTCAAGACCAGCCTGGGCAACACAGTGAAACCCTGTGTTTACTAAAATACAAAAAATTAGATAGGCGTGGTGGCGTATGCCTGTAGTCCCAGCTACTTGGAAGGCTGAGGCACGAGAATTGCTTGAACCAAGGGAGGCAGAGATTGTAGTGAACAGAGATCACACCACTGCTTTCCAGCCTGGGTGACAGAGTGAGAATCTGTCTCAAAAAAAAAAAAAAAAGTGACAGCTGTCATAATCTGTAGGTTCCTCCTCCATTCTGTCTTTTACTTTTCTCTGTTTTCTGTTGAAGAACCTAGGGTATTTAACCTGTAGAGTTTCTCACAGTCTGACCGTTACTGATTGTATATTCATGGAGAAGTTTATAATGTTACTTCATTCTCTGTTTCTTACTAAATGATAGCACAATCCATGCTTTTGATCAGACTCACATTTGATATTCTTACCTTCCATCAAGAAGCACATAATATCTGGTTGTCTCTCTGTGTGATAGTAGGTGTTGATACTTGGCATTTAATTAAAGTACTTCATTGGGATTTGCAATGTGATGTGATGACAATCTTACTATTTAAAATACAGTTTTATTGAGTTGTAATTGACACAACAATCTGCTATATCAAGTTTACAATTTGATAATTTTTTGTTTTTTAAGAAACAGGGTTGGCTGGGTGCAGTGGCTCACATCTGTAATCCCAGCACTTTGGGAGGCCAAGGTGGGCAGATCACGAGGTCAAGAGATCGAGACTATCCTGGCCAACACGGTGAAACCCCATCTCTACTAAAAATACAAAAAAAAATTAGCTGGGCGTGGTGGCACATGCCTGTGGTCCCAGCTACTCAGGAGGCTGAGGTGGAAGAATCGCTTGAACCAGGAGGCGGAGATTGCAGTGAGCCGAGTTTGCACCACTGCACTCCAGCCTGGCGACAGAGCAAGACTCCATCTCAAAAAAAAAAAAAAAAAAGCAAAAAAAAAAACAGGGTCTCGCTCTGTCACCCAGACTGGAGTACAGTGGTGCAGTCTTGGCTCACTGCAACCCGCATCCCCCAAACTGTACTCCCATCTCAGCCTCCTGAGTAGCTGGAACCACAGGCACACACCACAGTGCCTGGCGACTTTTTTGTATTTTGGGTGGAGACAGGGTCTCGCCATGTTGCCCAGGCTGGCCTGGAACTCCTAAGCTCAAGTGGTTTGCCTGCCTTCACCTTCCAAAATGTTGGGATTACAGGTGTGAGCCACTATGCCTGACCAATTTGATAATTTTTGACATAAGAAACCATTACCACAGTTAAATAGGGAACATACTCATCACCCTAAAAGTTTTCCTTGTACCCTTTAGTAATTCCTTCCTACTGCCTTCTTTGTCTCCAAGTAACTACTGACTGCTTTCCTTTACTAGATTAGTTTACATTTCTTAGAGTATTATATAAATGACTCCTTTTACTAAGCATAATTATTTTGAGATTTATCAAATCTCAAAATGCAACTAATGTTGCATCTATTAGTAGTTTATTCCTTTTTATTTCTGATTTATATTTCATTTTATGGATATACCACCATTTGTTCATTTATCTGTTCACACACATTTGTGGTCTTTGCAGTTTTTGGCTATTACAAATCTGCTATAGACATTTGTGTACAAGTCTTTGTATGGATCCACACATGCACTTTTGGAATGACACTAAGTGTGTGTATATTTAACTTCTTAAGAAATTGCTGCCAAGCATGGTGGCTCATGCCTGTAATCCTAGCACTTTGGGAGGCTGAGGCGGGTAGATCACCTGAGGTCAGGAGTTCAAGACCAGCCTGGCCAATGTGGCAAAACCCCATCTCTACTAAAAATACAAAAATTAGCCAGGCATGGTGGTGCATGCCTGTAATCCCAGCTACTCGAGAGGCTGAGGCAGGAGAATTGCTTAAACCCAGGAGGTGGATTTTGCAGTGAGCTAAGTTCACACCATTGCACTCCAGCCTGGGCAACAGAGTAAGACTTCATCTCAAAAAAAAAAAAGAGAAAAGAAATTGCTAGGTCAGGCATGGTAGCTCACACTTAGATCCTAGCAGTTTGGAAGGCCAAGGTGGGCAGGTAGATCACTTGAGCCCAGGAGTTTGAGACAAGCCTAGACAACATAGCAAAACCTTGTCTATACGAAAATTCCTTGGATATGGTGGCCTGTTCCTGTAGTCTCAGCTACTCAGGAGGCTGAGATGGGAGGATCGCTTGAGCCCTGGGAGGTGGAGGTTGCAGTGAGCAGAGATTGCGCCACTCCATTCCAGCCTGGGTGACAGAATGATACTCTGTCCAAAAAAAAAAAAAAATTGCTAAATTGTTTTCCAAAGTGGTTGTACATTTGCTTTTCTGCCAGCAGTGTTCCGGTTCTTCTGCTGATAGAAAGTCCTCACCAACACTTGCTTGCTATCCCTAGTGTTTTGGATTGGTGTAAAGGTAGACAGTGAAATAAAATGGAGAGTCCAGAAATAAACCCACTCATGTTGACGACCAATTTTTGAGAGTCAAAGGCAATGTAGTGGGGAAAGGATGGCCTCTTCAATATAAAATATGGGAACTATGATATATCCGTATTCAGAAACACTCATAAATACAAAAATTAAAATGGGTCATAGACTGAAAACCCCAAGTTTAAAGTTTACAGAACAAAATATGAGAGAAAATCTTCATGCTATTGGGTTAGTCAAAGATTTCCTAGATGTAGCAACAAAGGCATGATCCATAAAAGAACAAATGGATAAATTGGACTTTAGCAAAACTGAAAACATACAGTTTCAAGAGATTGTTCAGAGAACGGTTTCAAAAGATTGTTCAGAGAATGGAAAGACAAGCCACAGATTGGGAGAAAAATCTTTGCATCTGATGAAGGACTTGTCACAAACTTTTGAAACAATAAGGAAATAACCCATTTTACAAAGGACAAAAACTGGGGCATGGTGGCTCATGCGTGTAATCTCAGCTCTTTGGGAGGCTGAGGCAGGAGAATTGCTTGAATTCAGGAGTTCAGGTGCAAGACAAACATAGTAAAACCTTGTCCCCACTAGAAATAAAAAAGAAAATTGGGTTTCTCAATTTTTCTTGTGTTTGACATGTGAAACTTGTAATCTAAGAAACTTTAATGATGGGAAGGGATGAGCATCAGTGGTGCTTGGTGTGGAACAAGGGTACCTGATTCTGCTGGATAATGAGCATGGTACATTGTTTAGGTTTGAAACTCAAGGAGTGGAAAATAATAGCATTAGGGAAAATGGGCAGATTCCTCATACAGACTTCTAGCAACAGGGATACCAACAGAGCACTTTCATTTTGTGAAAATTGATTACATGAATTGGAGTTATCTTGTCATACCCACCTAAATTTAGAGTCAGTGGACCAAGGTGGTAAAAAAGTGCTTAGGGCATAAAGCACCTGCCCAGGGATTATATTGCAAGGCAGCTGCCACAATGACCTGCTGTAACCTTAAATCCAGTTTTGCCTACTAGCTGTTGAGATGAACTCTAGTGACTCTTAAGTCTAGTTTTACCAGCTGTCTTCACTTACCAGTCAGAGCTTACCAGCGCCAGAAAAGTTGAGTGGTTCCAATGAGTTTTCCCTCCCTCCCTCCCTACCCTCTCCCCTTCCTCCCCTCCTTCCCTCTCCCCATTCCTCCCCTTCTTCCCCTTCCTCCCCTTCTTCACCTTCCTTCCTTCCTTCCTCCCCTTCCATCTCCCCTTCTGTCCTCCCCTTCCGTCCTCCCCTTCCGTCCTCCCCTTCTGTCCTCCCCTTCCATCTCCCCTTCTGTCCTCCCCTTCCATCTCCCCTTCCATCCTCCCCTTCTGTCCTCCCCTTCCATCTCCCCTTCCATCCTCCCCTTCCTTCCTCCCCTTCCTCCCTCTCCTTACTCCCACCCCATCCTCCCCTTCCTTCTTTCCGTTCTTTTTCTTTCTTTTCTTTGTTTTGACATTGGAGTCTCACA